>JAJKFJ010023896.1:0-37278 GCA_027382625.1 Tetmemena sp. SeJ-2015 | reverse complement strand
GATTAAGATACAGAGAACATTTATGATGACTTGAAATATATGTGCGGTCTGGGGCAATATATGTGCGGTACGGAGCCGCACGTGCGGTGCCGGGACCGCACATACTTCCCCAGACCGCACGTGCGGTGTGGGGAAACCCCTGTGCGGTCCGGGACCGCACGTGCGGTGGGGGACCCACCACCCTTTAAATTTAATGATATACTTTGGCTGGAATATCCCTGAGCTAATTTGAGGCAGTGGTAATCGAGATCCTAATTACGTCATTTATTGTGGCCGTGAGGTATGGCTACAGCTCTTACTCTAGAAAGAAGCAACTCAAATTCAATAGACTCAGCAAGGATAGTATTGATAAAGAGCTCCTATTGAGACAAAAAATGAACATGCAATTTATTTTTGTCATCTTCATATATTTCATATTGAGGAACTGGTATGAAATAAATCCGTAAAGTCTTGAACATGAGATTGATTCAGCACTTTGGAGGCTGCAAGTTAAATTCTTAATTTATATTCATCTTTCTTTTGCAACTAGTGGACAGAGATTCGACAATAACTTTTCAGTATCGAACAGATATAGAGAAGGCAGTAATTAAATACTTTGAGAAAAAAGATAATTAATTAAATCAAGATGGCTCAAAGTTCATAACAAATTATTAATCATGATATTATCATCCCTATAATATACGTTAATAAGTTCACTTTGAATAAAATTAGCAAATTTTACGAAGAGCAAGAAAAGAAGCTGATACAAGGATTAGAAGATTTAGATGAAAGTACAAAAGAGAAAGAACAGTTGCTCCAGTCTTATTAGAGAAGGGAAGAAAACTTCCTTGAATCTAAAGATTTTAAAAAAGAGACTTTTTCATAATACTCTTTGCTATATTTCAGCATGAGATAAGTATTATAGGAAGCGTATTTGTATGCACAGTCAAATGTGGCTCCATATAGGCTCTTGACGATCGCTCTCACAATTGTGAAAGTAATAATACCCTACTTTCTAAGAATAATCTCAGCGGGCAATCCTATTGGTCCCAGACCCAAAGCTTATGATGTTTGGGCCTACCATATTTAAAAGATGTAATCTATTCAATTTAATTGTTGAGGGGATAGTAATGACCTACTTCTCATACAAGCATTACAAATTCCTAATAGCAGGGCTTGTTGATTACTAGAGAATAATATTTTTATATTGTCAATCTTTTTAAATCTTTAGAGAAGGAGCTTGGTTTTAAGAGTCCTTAGCGCTTTTATAACTCCATAAAAGTTGAGACTCGATATTGAATTTCAGATATTACTTTTAAATAAAACACTCTACAAAGAACAACTACTTTAATTTTGATATTTCCTTTAATCTAAAGCGTGAAGAAAGGCCAAATAAGTACTAGGCTTGACTTGAGATAAGCAGCCATGGAAATCGGCAAGAAGTATACTCAAATAATTAAATATTCTTATACTCTGAGGATGAGAGCAATTATTTCCACATTTTTAGCTCTCTATGGACTCATACTTAAAACAAATTATGTTACTCATAATATCTTTATGTTTTTGTTTACTAGTGGTTTTAATTTTGAACTATTTCAAACTTTTCCCTCTTCCGATTCAACTCTACCTAAGGGTATACTTAGTTTACGACATGATAGTTCACCTCGGAGTGATCCTCTTCATCATTTACTTTGGCGCATAAGCCAATTCACAACACAAGCTAGACTCCTAGTAGTTATAAAAATTTTGCATTTTGATTGATAAATCACTTTGAATTTATATTATGGGAGCTGCAATAAATAACTCATCAAGCAAGGCTTAAGTCTGACAATTTTATCAACATTATTTTATATAAAGCATAGTAATAATTTGTTGTTTATGAATATGAGCATCAAATAGTATAATTAGTTATCCAATAATAATAAAGAATTAATAAACAACTCCTCCTCTCTTCTCAGCAAGGAAACCCTAATCACTTAAAAGCTCTTGGCTTGCTATATTTTAATTAAATTAGTCCGACTGTTTAATATAAATTGCGAGAGTGTAACCTCAGAGATAAGTTTATGTATAAAGCGACTCAAAATAGAGAGCAAGCAGAGGCAGCTATCTTTGCTAGGCCTCTCACTTTCCTATAAGTTACTGGTTACTCTGTGTGCCTCACTCTTCCTTATCTCTTCATAAAATAAATTCCAATTTATTTTTTATAACTTTAGCAGTACTTTTAAGATTAATAAATGCTTGAATTGCATGCCCTTTATAATAACTTTTTATATTTTAGTGCAATCTTTAAATACTTTATATTTATTTCTTAAATTTGATTTCACATTATTTCGCAGACGATATTTTAGCATGTATCCAAAATGAGAATAAGAGTTTTAGAGAAATCTTATTCTTACTTGTTTGCATCTTCGCTAATCATTTTATTTAAGCGATTTATTTAAACTACAAGAAAGGACCTGGTTACTGAGGGTGAGAGCAGGTTAAGATGAAAAAGGAAAGAAATTCTTAAAATAGGTTAGCCTAATTATTACAATTAACTATGACTACCAAAATAAATCCCACAGCCACCACTAACATAATCATATATGCAAACAAATAATAGTTGTACTAACCCAAATGACGATTAAAGATTACAAGAAATTAATAACACTTAAAATAGATATTACTAATTATGAATGAATGCTTATTTCACCTAAAAGTAAAGCTAGAGGAGTATTTTGAGGGTGCCAGGGTCTGCTGCACATTTCGACAGGCAGTCCTCCCGCGTGAGTTTTGACCAAGGCATTTAAATCAGCGACCAGGCGAATGACCATAGGGGAAATTTACTCAGGGACCTCACCCAAAAGGGAATTAAAGATGAAGACCTTGTCAATTACATGCTTTCAAAAATGTGAATATGTACACGCACTTATTTATTGCTTAAAGAAATGGAAGATAATTAAAACGCAAATTCCGGTCCCGATAAAATATATTAATTTATGAATGTGAGTTATTACATTGATGATGGAATAGACTTCAGGGATTAATTTAACTTTAATTGTTGATAGCAATAATTTTATTTTAATCGAGCATTATATCTCGGTACTTGTAAAGCTCGCAAAACTTCAAATCCCAAACGAAGAGTCAAGATCTGTTGCCTTCGTCTATGATGAACGAAGAAATAGATAAGATGAACAAAAGACTTAATATAATGAACAGCACAACTCACACTTAATATGATGTATTATGCATTGATCATTCATTACACTGATTACCCAAAAAATAAAAGCAAAAAGGTCATTGACGATATGAGCTCTCGCCTCACTTTCATGCCACATAATTTACATTAAAGTCGATTATTTAAATAAAGATGAAGAGATTTACCATCACCAGCAAAGTAATAAATCCGGAGACTATGATTCCAGAACTGGGATAATTATAAGACAAGACTCGAATTCAAATGAAGACGACGAAAGCACTCAGAAGGAAAATCCGTTCGACCTCAATGACGGCTAACGTCATGAATAATGGGGCACGTTGGATCGGACGACAGCGCGGCTGAACCCAATGGCTGCGCACATAGGGACCCACATGATGAAGAAGATGGTGAATATCAGCGAGTACATAGTGCACTTCAACATCCTCAACTTCCTCAAACTCTTCCTCTACCACCTCATCTTTTACTTCTTTGGGCCAGCCATTATTCCAATTGTGGCAGTGTTTTAGAAAAATTAGAGTAAAGTAAATTATAGTTTGACTCTTTCGGTATGGTCAGGAATATGATGTTTTGGGGGCTAGGGCCATTCGCTCGCAACCTCAGGATTTTAAATTAATGAAAGTTATTTATCATTAATTATCAAGTAACATTAAAAGATGAATAAGAAAAATTTAAGAGATGCAGCAGCTGATCAAGGAAGCTAGCCACTTCCATAAATTGTTCTTCCTTTAATGCTACTCCTTTATTATATTTTTAATCATCATCCCATAGTCTGAAAGATAAAATAAAGCAATGTAGATTATAGCAGTTAAATTAAATTAAAAAAGAGTTCGAGTTCAAGTTTTTCTATGATGAGGAGCTCAAAATTCCTGATTTTCTTTAGATATTTAGCACGAAAAAAAAGCAAAAGTTTATTTATCCTAGTGATCATATTACGATTATGATAGAATTTAAATAGAAGACTTCGAATTTTCTCCCAAAATATCCCTTTATTTTATATCCAGTTCTTTTAATGATAGATTAAAAATAATAAAGTTCATTTAGATTTGTGAGGGTCCAAAGTGAAGTAGAGTAAACTCAATGCTAAATGAACCTTAAAATGGAGGTAACGGCTGCATGATCTAAAAAAGAAATGCTTTTAATTCTCACTTTTACTTTACAGTCTAATAGCATCTGAAATTATTTATTTTTATTTTTTGATTTAGTACTCTAACTGGCTCTTGTTTTTAATATGCAGCGTGATGATCTTCATGAAATACTTTTAAGCCACTCTCCTTGGTTACAGTGTTACTAAAAATACCTTATTGATTTATTATACTATGGAGGGGATCTACTACAGCTAATACATGTGCCTAGTGTTAGTGATCCTGATTCGCTGTTTCATTGTTGCTGTGCGTTATGGATTCAGTTCAGAGTTGCGCTACCAAGTGCTCAGATCCAAAAGAGCTGATGCTCCCTTCATAACCAAGGATCTACTATTCCCTCAATACACCTTATGGTTAAGTGGGAATCATTCTTATATCTATATTAGAATAGTCGTGAACTGGCTAAATTTCTCACCCGACAATCTTGATATAGAGATCGACTCTACCTTCTGGAGAAATCAAATAAAGTGCATTTATAAAATTTAAATCAGGTGGAGGACCATAGACTCTACTTCAAGTTCTTTGAGACGCTAGACCCTGAATTCAATGAACGACTGATCGACCCTAGTTTCTACTCAAAGAAGGAGAATACAAAATATGATACGTGGTCTGTATTTGAAAAATTCAATTATACCTATTCACTCTAGAAATCTCAGAAGATGTACAAAGACATCAAAAAAAAACTAAAGGAGAGACAAAGCATGCTAAATGAAGTTAAGGCATTCGAAGAAGACTACGAGATGCTCAGTCTACACTCCAGAAGATCTCACACTTTTATAATACTTTATTTTTTATCTCAGGTCTTCAAGAATGGAGTCTTGTAAACAAAAATTAGAAATTTACTTTCTCAGTGATTGCTGAGAATAAATGTCAAGGCGATAAAGTTTAGTAAGTCCCGACGAGTGGGAGGTAACTATTCAAAGAGATCGCACTGTTTTCGCAAGCTCACATATACTCTTTGTACCTCCTTATGAAGTTCATGCCCTTGGTCAAAATTCTTTTGCCTTATTTGGTCAGGCTAGTTTAATATTCCTAACTTAAATTTATAAAAATGTGGGGAGAGTAAAGAAATTGAACATCTCAAATGTTAAAAGGGAAGTTTCATTAAGGATTAGATTACAAAAAGAAATGTCTTTCATAATTGGTTAAGGGCCTTATTTCATTAATTTAATTTATTTTAATAAAGCTAGCTCAATATATTATTTTTAGTTGAGTATGGAAATCCGATTGGCCCTAATTTACTGGCTTATGACACTTGGCTTTATTGTGCTGCAATTTATTTATTATATAATTTATGATGTAATTGAATGCAGAGCTATATGTGATGCACTTGCTCTCCTGGGCCAACTATATATTCGTGACAGCTGGGTTGGTAGATTTTCAGAGGAGAGTGCACATGATCAAGGCAATAGGTTCTCTCATAAATCCTTTCAAACTTGAAGTAGACTTGCAGTATCAGATATTCTTATCTTAAACTTCCATTTTTTATATTCCCCACCATTATGATAACTTGCAAGGATTCCATTCACTCTTGGTTCAATTTGAGAGTCTGCGCTATCGACTTTGGCAGGAAGTGTAATAAAATCTATGTGCTTATTTTATCATCTTTTTAAGTATATGGTGAGAATATTCATGTACTGCTCCACCTTCCTAGCTGGCTACATATTCGTAGTCATCATTATAAATATATCTAAACTATAAACATGCAAAATATATTTCATTCTGCTTTTGGACTTCTTTGACTTCATCCATTTCCAGCTGCCGCTGATGCTTCAGATATATGCACTCTATGACATTATAATGATACTCGGAGTGATGCTCATCATGCTCTACTTAGGGGCAGTTGTGAATTAGCAGTTTGTGAACGACAAAATTCTTCTTCTTATTTATGTTAAATCCAGCTCACCAAGATAAAGCAGACTCTTCTTTATATGAAGATCAACTTGAAAGCACTACGTTATATATAAAAGTGTGTGTATTTTATATAAGCTATTAGAGAGGGACAGTAATTCACTGGAGCCTATCTACTTGTCTTGAAAACCTACTTTGTATCCACTAAAGATATGTATTCGCTCGAGGACCATGAGAAATATATAGAAGATTTAAAGTGATAAGGTATTTTAAGTAGTATTAGTTTTAGATTTGGTGACTGAGATTGAATCTATGATTCAAAGATTAGAACTTGACGGTTAGCATCGACCGCTCAAGCTTATGGGATTAAAGGCTACTTTCCAACTCATGAATACTATTTATACATCACTTGCCACAGTCGCAAACATAATTAATTTATTTCGCATTTGCTATAGCTCAGAAGATGGCTTGAAATAAGCAATAAACTTTCCAAAAATACAAAATGAAATTCTCCAGTAACTCAGAATCAATATATTTTCAATTCTTATCCTGCAACTATCTTTATTTTCTCTCATGATAAAATTTTCATTGCAGAATTTTAAATATGCCCTGATTTCAGAGAAATAGTTTTTTGTGGACGACAGCGCGGCTGAACTCAATGGCTGCGCACATAGGGACCCACATGATGAAGAAGATGGTGAATATCAGCTAGTATAGTGCACTTCAACATCCTTAACTTCCTCAAACTCTTCCTCTACCACCTCATCTTTTACTTCTTGGGACCACTGGTCATTCCCATCATAAATTAAAGCTGGAATTCTTAATCAAATGTGCCTTTATTAGCAAGTTTAGCTATCTTTGATTCTTTTGCTATGGTTAGAAATATGATATTCTGGGGTTTCAGCGTCAGTTACTTTAGTCTATTTAGCTAATATTTAAATAGTTGTACCTTATTATAGTAAAAACAATGATTTACTTTGAATAGTACTTGTGCTAGCTATCAATTTTCGTTTGCACAATTCTGATAGCTCTGAAATAGCATAACGTGGAGATTATGGGCTACCAAGTATCCATTATATATCTATATTAATCATGTTTTGATATTTATTGGTATCTATGGAGGGTATTTACTTCAGCCAATATGCAGATCTGCTCTTAGTAATCGTAATCAGGTCTTTTATTGTGGCAGTCAGGTATGGCTTCAGCTCCGAGCTAAGATTCTCTGTGTTGCGATCAAAGCGAGCAGACGCACCCTTCATAGTCAAGGACTTACTATTCCAAAATCATTCAATTAATTGATAATAGATCATTGACATCTTTCTTCTTTAATTATAAAATTTGAATAGCAGTTTAATGGCTAAACTTCACTCCTGAGAATCTAGACATTGAAATAGACTCAGTCTTCTGGCGAAACTAAGTTAGTAAATTGTGAATTTCATTATATCTATGAAGTGGAGGAGCACAAATTCTTTTTCAAATTCTATGAGACTCTCGATGGTGAACTTTCTTTGAAGCTCAGGGACCCTCACTACTACAAGCAGCCAGAAAATAAGTTCTTATAAGTAAAATACCAAAATTGGTCCATATTACTTTAATTAAGTTTAGTCTTAAGAAGTCTCAAAAAGCGTATTGTACAATTCAATAGAAGTTGAAAAAGAGGTAGAATATGCTAGGCGAGGTCGATTTATTCAACGACGATCTAGAGTTATTCTCAGCCCATTCTCTTAAATACTTATTTTCTTTAGTATGTTAAAATGTAAATCGAGTGGAGTAATCGATGGACTCTTTTATAGCCTAAGAAAATTTTTTAAAAAGAAGCTTTCTAAATGTTAAGTTTAGCAGCAACCAAGTTAAGGGAGATTAGTATTCAAAGAGATAGCCTTATTTGCTCATGCTCACTCTATAAATATCAACAGACTAATGAAAGTAGTTCCTTTGGTGAAAGTGATGCTCCCTTCACTCATTCGCTTTTACGAATAGTTTCACAATAATTATTTTTGCATTTTAAGAATATGGAAACTTCATGGGTCCAAAGCCATTTGAAGTTGAAACTTGGGTCTACTCTTTCTTTGAGGTAAAATATTTTCCAATTTAGAGGCGAATTTATATTGTTGTTGAGGGTTTTGTGATGTTTTTCCTATCGTGGGCAAACTATCTATTTGTGTCCGCGGGCCTATTAGACTTCCATCGTCGGGTGCTAATGATATAAGCTATAGGCTCCTTAATAGATCCCTTCAAGCATGAGCTTGATATCAAATTTCAAATGTTCCCCACTATCATCCTCACCTGCAAAGACTCCCTCCACTCCTGGTTCGCACTCAGAATATGCAGTCTAGACTTCGGCAGAAAGTAAACTATCTAGACTATTAAATGATCTGAGTGAAATAAATTAAAAAGTTTACATGATGCGCATTTTCATGTACTGTTCTACTTTCCTAGCAGGATACATTTTCATAGTAGTGATTCTGCTACTTGATTACTTCAACTTCATAGACTTCGAGCTGCCTCTAATCCTGCAAGTTTACGCTCTCTATGATATAGTAATGATCCTGAGTGTGATGCTGGTTATGCTCTATCTGGGAGCAATTGTTAACTAACAGTTTGTAGAAGATATGATTCAGTTATAAACAAATTCCATCTATTAATAGTAGAATAATGGAGCCATATTTAGTTAGTGAAGATTAAGTAGACCCTACTTTACATGAAGATCAACATTTAATATAGGAAGGATACGTGATCATCAATTGAGATTGTCAAATAAAAAATATTTAATGTAGATAATCTGAATTTACTCTCACTTGGTTGAGCTTATACTTTTTCAAACACAGTCCTTTGCTTAGTTTTTTTTTTATCTGTAATTTTTGCTTCATCCTATCCGAAAGCATCTTTTAATCGTTAGGTCTAATTATGTCATTAAAAAGTATGAATTCATGCCTTTTTCAGAGATTGTCATTGCTAGAACAAACACTATTGGTTAAGGACTTTAGAAGTGTTCTTGGGTTTGCCTCATTGAAATTACTTTATAAGCGCTAAACTTATTTACTTATAGCCCCAGTCCTAATTTTCATTTTTACTAATTTATTTTAAAAATCATTTCTTGAATAAAAATATCTGGTTACTACTCTTCTTTAATTTATTTTTTAAAAATAACCAACGAACACTAAATTATATCCTCACTATAATGCTAAAAGGTGTGTAATAAATATTGATTTAGTCTATCCGAGACGGAGAGAAGTTTACAGGAGTCTACTTAAATAAGTTAAAGAGATATTTCGTGGGTAGCAAGGCAGACTAGTCAAAGGAAGACAACATTAATCACATTGAGTAGTTGGTAGCTGAGATTGATTCCATGATTTCAAGGTTAGAACTTGATGGAGAGCACCGACCTCTAAAACTGCTGGGCCTCAAAGCAACTTTCGAACTCATGAACACAATCTACACATCCTTAGCTACCATAGCATTTGCTGTCGCATAAAAAATGGTAACTGGAAACTCCTGAGTATATTTATAATCCTAGATAAATATTTAGTAATCTTAAGCACTTATATATATAAGATTGACCTTATTTTGATTTCCTTTTAAATAATTTTAATTCTGAGATCCATTCATTCTATTTAAATTTATAATGAATTCGAGAATCCGAAATTTCTTGATTCTTTCACTATAAATTGAGGGATAAATTTTCTTTTGCTTTCAAAGAGTTGATTTTTAATTAAATGACACTCTATGTTAGAAGTGACTTATAGGATGATTCATTCCTTGAGAGAAGCCCTTCCATCTTCTATTTATATTTTGCTCTTTTTACTGCTGAATGCCCTTTCTATCTACTCTTTTAACTCTTCCTCAGTATCATCCTCGTCATCAAACTCATCTGACAGTCTATATACCTTCATCATCTTCTTCACTAAACGCTTTTCCTTCATTTTCCCATCCTTCTCTTTTAAAAGTGCAATTGCTGTCTTCTCCCATCCCAAAAATTCTTCCTTGTTCTTCAGGAATCTTTTTTAAAAAATCAAAATATAATAATTACTCTTATATTAATCTTCTAAGTGACTTTGAGTTCGATTCATTAACTTTTTCATCCTCCTCTTTAGTATCTCTGCTCTTTCCATTCTATTTTTCATCTTTTTGGGCCTTTCACAAAGAGCAATAAAACTACTAATACACACATTTTGAATTAATAATTATTTGTTTGGCCTTTCCATCTTCTTTGTTCCTTTGTTTTTCCTGTCGCTGTTTCTCCAGGAACTTGCCCTAATACCTTTAAACTTCAGTCATGCACTCATTATGCTCCTTGTACGCATAACCTTCTAATGTCTTGCTGCATTCGATGCAGGTGAAGAACCAGGCATCGCGGCACTTCCCCTGACAGTGCTTTTCTACTTGCTTCTTGGCCACTGAATTATGGCAAGTCTCACACATAAATGTCACCATTCCTAATACTGCAAATATTTATTACAGAGCAACCACTCGCAATTTAATAAGGCTTATTTATTATGGAAAAGTAATTCTCCCCGCACACACACATACTCACACAAACATATCTGTTCTCTCAGATATGATGGATTTGGGTGGTTAAGATAGTTTAATTCAAATTCAAATTCCCAGGCTTATAAATTCTAAGTTGAATCCTAAGCTTCGGATATATTAATTATACTAAATTTTAAATTAAAACAGAGGCAGGAAAATAATGAGTTTCTCCATCCACTTATAGCAACAACAACAACTTCCTGACGCCCCATCTCAGGAATAAAAATACACAATAGACTAAAATCAGATGAGCACACTTCCAAATATATCACAGTTCAGTTTGTTCCCCACTGTTAATTAAAACTAGCCTCTAATTTCTCCCATCCTTCAATAAAAGCACAAGTTTATTAACAATTCGAGATAGATTTTGCATCAAAGTTATTTGAGCAAGCAATAGCAAAACCTTTAAGAAGACACTGAAAATTTCAATAACCTGAATTTGAATATCAATCTTTGAAAAGATTTAGCTGCTTAAAACAAGGAGAACTCAGGACTAAGAATCTATGAAGCAGTCGGCATGAGAAAAGAGAACAGCAGTGATGATTCTAGCTTTATAGGGTAAAAAAGCCTGAGCAGATTGTAGGAATTATCAAATTTTGGAGGTGCAGGAGGAAATGGACTGACATTTAGAAATGAAAAGAAGAATAAGAGTAAATTCTCTGTCTCGTCAAATAAATTATCGCATTCTAATAGCGGAAGTGCTGCTGGTCCTTACCAAAGTGGGGATAGTGGATAGAGCAGTAAAAATGGGATTGAAATATCAGGCTTCAATGAATACTCTGCCTCCCCAGAATCTTCATTCTTTTAAAACTTAATTTTAAATCTTTATCTAACAACAGAGATATAGAGTATTTTCAAGCAAGGAATAGGAATAATAAAAAATCCCAGTCGAAGACATTTCAAACAAAAGGCATCACAAGCAAAGCCTTAGAGTAAGTCAGCTTTGACAGTAACTATCACAATTAGAATAACTCTCTCTAAGTGGAGGATATAGCATCCTCGTAAAACTCTAAAGATCACACCCCAAACGCTTAGCACCGATTAATGGAGATATCAATAGTTGATGAGAACGGACACGAAGCGATTTATGTAAACAGCAATCCTAAAATGGCTTACTAATCTCCAGAGCAGTTTGGAAGATTTACCACCAGTTCAAATCAGAGAAAGTCGACTCGAAGCAAAAGCAGATCTATGAAATAAGGAGAGGCTGCTATATCCACTAACTAGAAGAGTATTAGAACTTTCAGCATCGATCATTCTAAACTGAGTAATGAAATGAGTTAAGGCAGCAGTGATGGATCAGGTGGCTCAAAGTCTAGTAACAAATAAATCGGAGCAACCCTTCAAAGTAAAATACTCAATAAGCTCAGAAATAGAAACAGAGAGATTATTCAACAGTTGAATCCTCACTACTTTCAAATTTACCAAAAGATAGAGAATGGTTCGCCAAATCTTAATTCAGACAATAGCTCTATCACTCTAAGAAACTTGAATAGCGCTTACAGTTTTTCAGGATCACCAGCACTGAGAAATATTGGAATTTCCTCTGACGATTAATCTCCCTCGCTTAATCTCTCAGAATCCATGAATCAAGAAGAGCTGCTGACTGGTTCTGCATTCAGTTCATAGCTATAGTAATAATACAGAGAGCTGTAATAGCAGCACGATCAACTCTACCAAAGGATAAATTTTGAAAGGAGCACATTTGATAAATCTCCTTAGGAAAATAGCTTCATCTAAGAATCATTTAATGCTCAGCTACAAACTCAAGAGAAAATGCAGTTAAAGGTGTCTGATTTCAATATAGAGAAATCTCCAGATCAACCTGAGAGAGATCTAAATCCTTACTCTGATTTAAAGAAGTAGAAGAATGAGAACCCTCCAAATTATCCATCTTCTCCTTAAAAGCAAGCTTCTAATCAGAAGATGTAACTCTTTCAAAAATCTGTATCTCAAATTTCTAAGAAGAATTTGGATTTTGATCTACTTCAGGGAGTCCAAAGTGTCAACATCAAGAATTTCTCTCACAACTTCCAAGTGAATATCACTAGAAACATGCTTACTCATCAATAGTATGAGCAAACTAATACAAAGAATGGAAGTAATTCCAATGAGGGATCTGATTTAAAAACACCCAAAATAATTAATCAGTCAACTAAAAATGGTGGAGCAATTCAGATCTAGCCCTAATAAGCTTACGGGATTTAGAATTTCAATGCCAGAAATAAGGAGAGGTAGGAGCATGTCTTTAATAAATCCAGACCTATGTTCATTACTAACAAAAGAAATGCTGTATCGACACATACTAAACCTACTCTTAAACTTATTTTGTCATTATTTAAATTTTAAAGCTTACTATCCAGAATTAAAGTAACTCCTTGATCAGTGGGTACTCTTATCAAAATGTGAATAAGAGATTAGAAGACCTCTCTCGAGAAAGATTAGATGATAAAAGGACTCGCGAAGCTATATATGAACTAAATGGAATAAATGATAAGATGACGCTTGGTGATCAGATTAGTAGGAAGGGAACTCCAACTTTCTCAATTTCTAGATCAATACAAAGAAAGCGACTTAGTATTCTTTAAAGTAGAGAAGTCAGTTAAAGCTCTGCGAATACAACATCTCAAAACATTGGACTAAATGTTATAAGATATTTTGAATGTATTTTAAATGTTACTACTTAGAACGGAGAAAGAGGATTTCAGTCTGGAATAAGTGTTTCCCATACTTCAAACAATAGCTTCCTCACTTCTTTAAAAATTTACTTGTATAATTTCATCAAATACAAACACCGCTGTAAATGCTAGTGTAGATAAAGTATCTCCTCAAGGCGCTATTTCCAAATCAAATCTACAGAAAGATTTTATTAAGACTTATTTAAGCTTTAATTTAACCTTTAAATAAGATTATGTAAACCATGGTCCAGCTTTAAAGCAAGGAATATTAGAGAGATCCAATTCTTTTGCGACTAAGAATATAAAGAACCAGCAAAGCAATTCAGTATTGACAGCTCTGAAACAGCGATTCTTGAAAGTTAGTGAAGTCTATAAAATTAGAGACACACCCCACTAAGCACATAGTCGTTTTATAAATTTTTAATATTCCTTCCACTTACAGTCACGAAAATTAACAACCGAGTAGCAATAACTACGCAGAAAGCAAACTTTAAACTACTACAAATGAATCTGGATTATCAAGAGAGTCAACTGCATCTATAACCAAGATTCAACCAAAATGCAAAGTCTCGCTACCGAAAATAAGTAAGTTTCAAATGGAAGATTTAATGTTCTTTTTTAGAGAAAGAGTCAATTGTTTTCAAAAGCAAGAGTTAAAATGAGAGAAGCTATTTAAACTTATTTTTAATAAATTTAAATTAATAAAAGCTCTGTATCTGATATCCCTTACTCTTTGAAATTAAGTTAATAATACTCCAACCCAAATCAGGGTAATAAAGAAAACCAAGCCTCTATAATAAACTTGCAGAGAGTAGTAATCAGCAAAAGTACACTAAGAGGGGCTGAGAAATCAAGCTACTAACCTAATATAATTACCACAGTCTCTAATGTAGGGAATAACCTGAGACCGAAGTTTCATCAAGTGCAAGTCTCAACCTAGCAATTAAGAGCTTGAGTTATCTAATTCAATGATTTAATACACCCTAATTATAAACTATGAAGTCTAGAAATTAATATAGAATCAATATGTTGATTGTCTTCGAAAATTTAGCAAAACTATCTGAAAGAGATGGATAATCTAGAAAGAATATATTCAATCTTTTCCGCTAATATCTACAAATCGCTAAAGCTCTCATGAATTCAGACTAGTTTTTCACTGCTATCTTTGATTGTTACCTTACGGGGGGAAATTATTCCAAGCTGGTTGTTAACCACCTTAAATGGGCCCGCCCAACAATTATTATTGGGGAACCATTTCTGCGCCACCTAGGGGATCCAAACTCATTCCCATACTCACTCCCATTAGAGACTGTTAGAATTGCATCTGCTACTGCTATTGCTGTTAGTATATCATGTGCTACTGCTAAAGTTACTATTAAGCGGCCTGAAGCTATTGCTGTTGAGATGCTCTGAAGTTTTAAGTGAATATCTATTGCGCATCCTATTGCACGACTCCTTGCATTGCGTAATTAACTCTTTGCATTACAGCAGCATGTCTGTCTACATTTTAGTTTTGTACATTGCTGCTGACATTTGCCATTTTTAATTCCCAAGTTTTTCTGCACAAGGGGCAACCGGGATTCTTTTCAGTCCATTTTTCAATGCAATACAAAGCTAAAGCATATGATTTGATCATGGTTAAATTATCGAATGAATGAAGATGGAAGTAGTGAGAGCAGCTGCCTTCCACGGGAGGGCATTCATCGCCAGACACCTTGCATTTTGAGCAAAGCATGTCGAACTCATTGTGGCAAATTCTACAGGTCTCTTCTTTGGGGATGTCCCACATCCAGATTGCTGCTGTTATCCACTTATCAATTTACACTCTCATTTACAATTAATTTTAAAATTTAAATTCTAATCCAATTCTTTCATCTTAAAGGAAATTTTTATTTGCTTAAAGATCAGGAGAAGAAGTTAATCCTAAGTCTTATTTATATCCATTGAATTTATAAGAATGCGCATTAGAAATATTTTGAGACAAATTCTGCTCAAATCCTGTACATTTAAACTATATTTCTAAAAGACCAAAAATAAATTTCAAATTAAATCTAAAAGATAAAAAATAATTCGCTTAAAGAAATAGCAAAAATAAATATTTCTGATGATTTTGAAATGATAAACCTTAATTATTCTCACTTCAATTATCTCAACCTATTCTGTTTAACTCTGAGTTTTGCCAAGGAGGAAGTTTCAGAGTCACTCTGCGAAGATACAGAGTTAGAAACTAACACCTAACTATGATTTACTGAAAACCCTGACTACTTCAATCCTGACTTCCTTTGCTAGCGGCTGTCATTTTATGCACCTGAAACACTACTACTGCTGCTACTACTTGATTGCTCCTTTATCATTTCTGTATCTTTTGAATCACTTGAGTAAATTAAATTTTAAGTAATTATTGAATAGCTAAAATTTAAGTCTTCAAACATCATCTCCTCAATTGGAGCAGCATCTAATACTGAGAATCTTTATCTACCAGAACCAGAATCGACGATTGTTTAGCTCCGGAGAGGCTAAAATCCTTAAGTAGGAGTAGTTTGACTATTCTCCGGCTAGTCTCTCTTTTCTGATTTCTAATTTACATTTTGAGCTTATTGATTCCTTGCGAACTGACTTATCTAATGGTTTTTCCTTTTTTCTTAAGCCTACTGATTGATAATGTTCACTTTAAGGTGTTTCATGTTTCCTTATTGTAAAATAAGAAACCTTTTTCAAGAGTAATAATCAAACAGATCACACTATAATTGAAATTATAAGTCCATACATTCTAGTGAATTGCAGGTGTACTCTTCCCTCGCAGCCTAGAACTGACAGTGCTAGTCTTTCTAATTTAAGAAAAAATATGTTCTGGTGTTGTTGATCACAATATTCGGAGGAGCTCGTTTTTTATCTTAGAAAGCCTGACCTAGAGCCACCGTACTCTAATTAAACTTAGTGAGCTGGAGGATATTATCCATGTTAGAAGATATCGAGGAATGCATGACTGAGCGTAGAGTGCTCTAAGGATTATACCTTCCTTTCTTCCCCATGGGAGTGTTGTTTGTGTCTGAATCTATAAGCAGCTCTTCTTCACCCATGGCTTGTGTATTCTAAATTCAATTAAAAAACATTCTATAACAGTATTCATCTTATTAAAACTGTGATTGAGAGGACTAACTGCAAAAGTATTTATCTTTTCCTTGAGTTTCTCGAGGCGTGCGTCTCTTCCCGCTCTTAAGTCTATCTTAACAGTCTGCTCACTAATTTATTTTGAAGGGTTTAGAGTTTGAATGTCTCCTTCTATGAAGGTGGTTCTTTAGCCTTAACTTATAAAGAAACATAACATTATTTCTATTTTAACTTGAGTGACTTTCACTTTGACGTTACTATTTTTCCTAATAAGTTGCTATGAAATCATTCATTTCTTCAAGTGACATGAACTTATCGTTCTCTATTGCAAAAAATTGAATAATTTGAAAATCTATTTCGTAATCCTATTTTTATGGAGGAATATTCTTGTTAAGTTTTTCATTTATAGTCGAGAGCCAAATTCAACCATCATTCTTGCAAAGTTATTTAGCTAATAGCTCAAGAGCTTTGACCTCAGTGTTAAGGATTTTCTCTTCTCGTTTTCCTCCATAATTGTGTCAACCTATCAAGCTTATCTTTTAGATTAATCTTACGAGATCTCCACATGCGTCGAACTTTTGAGATAATTAAAATGCATTATAAATATATATTTAATTCTTATTAGAAAATAGGGACTATTCATTCTGAGACATCTGCAAGTGAAACTCCATGCTATTGAGAAGTGAGTCTATGTTTTCATCTTCATGCATATACACCCTATATATTCATAGGTCAAAACCATCTATTAATCTTACATTCTCTGCTTGTTAAAAATTTGAATCGCTCTGACTGTGTTAAAGAGGTACTTCTGGGTTGAAATGTCGTTTATCTGCTTTTAAGTCTTGACTTCATCCTCATCCTCCTCTATGATAATTGACCTAGGATTATTCTATAAAAATCCCAGGCCCCCGTTTGAAGAGGATACCTTTCTGGGGATTGGAACTTTTCTTGAAGGAGGGGACACTCCCAGCTGATGAAATCTCTTGTGTGCCTCAGCGAGCCTTTGCTAGGTGATATTTGAGAATTTTTCAGGGAGCGGAGAGTTGAATATTTTGCTTAAGTGGTTATGGCTATTTAGCTTTAAGTACTTGTAATCTGGGAGTGGCTGAGTTAGGGGATTGACAATTGCTACTGAAGTTGCTTTGGCAAGAGGGGAGCTCATTTCCTAGCCAACATTTAAACTTGAGGATGCAAAACCAAGGCTGCTGTTATGCTCTCCCTGCTTTTGTTCCCTATATTAAATTAGAAAATGAGGAAAAAAGCAGGTCTAATTTTATTTCTTGGTGATGGAAATGAGATTTTCTCTTTTATTGTTAAGATGGTTGTGCATTATGAAGTTTCCTATTATATAGGCAGAGGTCTTCTTGAGTTTTGCCATTCCATCTTGCTGCACAAAATGCTTGTATGCTCGCTAGTCAGTCTCGTCTTACTTGGTCCACACTGTCATTGAAAGAATGAACATCGAGTAGATGACTTAGCCCCACAGCGCTGCGAAAATATAACATAAATACCTAGGATTCTTCCTGGGTTAGTTTCTATTGTCACATCTCCGTAGCCAACTAAACAAGGTAATTTAAATGTAGATTCCGTCTTACTTGTCAACATCATAATCATAATCACCCAGAATAATTAAAGTAATTAAGATAAAATTTATACAAAAGAATTAATATTTCATGTACTATATATATTGGGAAAAATAATGAACTAATATTCCAAGTAAGAGATTATATGAAAAATGTTTCAAAATGATCCTCATTTAAATTTAGAAAGCAAGATTGCTAAATGCTCAAATTTAAACCTAAAAGAGTCTCTTTTATTTTAAGAATGAAAATTTTGTAAGAACTTATAATAGCCCCTTTATTTTATGTAATTCATTACTCTCCTTTACTCTATAAAATAGCTTACTCAATAAAGTTTCTATAAATTATTTTGAATTATAAATATAATAAATGTACTCCGTTTCTTAAGATGTAATACATTTCTTATAATAAGAATGAGTCCCATAAATTATCAAACTACCCATTTCGATCCTAATTTGCTCTACAAAAATATTATTGTTTTCTAAATTTTACCTTTCAAGATTTCAGAGGATAGTGCCGAAAAACATCACACTGACCATAATAGCACTACATAGCACATAGTATGGATTCTTCTTCATATTAATTAATTTAATAAAAAAAACATGAGCGATTTCCAAGCAAACTTCAAATGTTCATTCGCCCCGTTCTAGTTGCTAATGAAATGGTTATTAAAGAGAAGGAGGTTATTTTGTACCAAAGTCTCTTAAAATATTTTTAACATAATAATCAGACAACAACAATTATTTTATGAAACATGGATTTTATTATCTTTGCTTGAGGTTAATTGTAGACTGAGTATCAAGGAATTAGATCGATTATGATGTGGAGGCGAATGAGGGAAACACAAGCGCATATCATGTCCCATGAATACACACATTTCATTCCTCGCTGATAAAGACTTAAAACAAATATATTTTATGTTTATTGATAAAGCACGAATGTCAAACTCATCCCTGGCGGATTGATAAGACAGTCAAACAATATTTAATTGTAACTTTTTAGAGCAATAATTTTATTGAGTGTAGAAGGATAAAATATATGCTTATAGAAGGACATCAGCTGCGAACCAGTAGAAATGCTTTATCTTGTATATTTTCACTATTATCCATAAGAATTAAGAATAGTTATTAGCTCTTACCTGGAATGTGCACCTAATCGTTGATATACTTATAAAGAAGTATCCGGTTTTTTGCAATCTTAAAGAGCAAACAGAGCTCCAAAATAGTCAAAATAAATGCCAAAGACTTTAAAGCCTCAGTTTACTATCTTAAAAATAGGAAATAAGCAATAAAGTTTGATTGTTGAACTCTACTTTGTTTGTAGTCAAGATCTCCAGCTATAAATTGTATGTGATAATCCTCGAAAATTTATTACATTTAGATTCAACAACAAAACAACTATAAGTGCTAGGATCGCCCTGAACAACATCATGTTCTTATTATTCTGCCTTAGAGTTTGTATTTGTCTCTCATATTTCAAAAACCCATGGATCCTCACAGGGATCGATTCATCTTCTCCGTAAATCGAAGAAACAATTATCTTATTTTTATTGAAGACTGGATGGACAACAATAAATAAATATCCCCTTGATTATATAATCAACGATCTATTCAATTTAGTTTCATTAGCTTTACGAAAAAATATCTTATGCATAAAAAAGAGCGCTTTCGTCTCCTGCTCCATAGTTTTCTTATGTATCTCTTTCACAATGGATGTGTATTAGCGACTGTAGGATAATCTCTTCATTTTGTACTCATAAAATTTCTTCTCTATATTGTAAATAAGTAACACGCTAAGTTTTTCCGATACCTTTTTCCTCTAGCTGCTTTAGATAGTTTCTTGTAGTAGATTACTTCCTCAATAAAAAATTAAGAATTTATTTCAACTGATCTGCTATCGTTGAATCTTCATCATGCATGAGGGCGAGGTTCCCAATAATGCCTTCATTTATCTTTTTCTCAGATTTTGAGCACCTCCTTTCTGGAGCAACTTGTGAAATAAAATAATAATGAGATCATATCATTAAAATAATTATTTTAATTACTTAAGGTCTAAATGTTCTTCCAGTGATTGCATTTAGAATACTAAATCTCCTCCTCTCTTTAGTTTAATACTTAAAAAAATTCTCTCTATAATTATCTTTGACTAGTATTTATTCTTTGAAAGAGTCTTCAAGCTTTTACTCAGGAGGCCCATTATTCTTCTTCTATCCTTACTTTTTTGGGGAATTTGAAATTGCATTTGTCTTGGCTAGTGCGAACAGCGACTTTGATCCATCCTTCTGCATGTTATCATCAATAATTAATTTAATACTAAAATTTGTTGATCTAGGATACTATGCTTCCACTTTTAGATGGGAAATTGCTTTAATCGTTTGAGGTAGCCACACTATCAGAGTCTATAAAAGAATCACCTCTTCGAAATGATTCTTATCGCTTTTTGTTTTCATCTTTGCTCTCAGACAAGCTATCTTTGAATATAAATATAGTTATTTACATGTAACTATCTGTGGCAAGTTATTCATCCAAGTTAGTTCTCAAAATTTTTAAATATTTTGCATAATACATTTCTCTCTAAGTCTTTGAGTACAGTTGCCATGGAAGTATTATCAGAGGAGGTTTTTCCACTACTAGCCGATGAGCTTATCTTCTTTTGCGGCTGACTAATCTTTTTCTAGTTTTAGTTTTAGTCGAAGGGAAAGTTAAGGAAGCCCTCTTAGTTTTTATAATGTTGCTATTTCTAGTTACAAAAATATAAAAAATTGCATTGTATAAGTAGAGTTTGTCTTCTGAATAAAGGAAGCCTCACTATCATCCTAATGCTGAAAGCTTGAATAAATAGTGAGGCTACTAGCCATGCTACTACTCTTCAAACTGCTGATATCACTTAGGCCTTAATTCAAAAAGAGTTACACTCTACATTTGAAATCATATTTTTTAAAAAGCTGTTACTACTACGCGCTTAATTTCTAAAAATTGAGTTTAAATAGAATGAGTTAGAAATTTTGGGAGGAGAGCTTTGAGTTAAAATTTTTCTCTGACTCTAATTTTCTGGTAGGGGAATATTACTAAGGCTGTATCTAGCGCTTTGAATCCAGATAATCCGCAGAGATGCGGCTACTTAGTTCTCCAAATTTTCTTCTGACTTCTGATGTTCTGAACGAAGACAAATTAAGATATTAACTTTTTAAAAAGCGCATTTAAAATAATTGTTCTTAAATGTGAGAGACCAGATTTGATAGATGAGGAAATTGAGGAAATGGATTGGACGAATCTATTTTTGAAAATAAGAGATTTTTCAGACACTCCTTCAAACCCTTTTTCCATCTGAGATATTGGATCCTCTTATGATGAGTTCTAATTGTAGTAGTGAGGCTTGCTTAGTTTAGGTTTAAATTAGCCCATGTTATTTTTAGAATCGATTTGATTCTGCTCTATCCTTTAAAGCAGTTTGTCAACAACAACAAAAAATATATGATAATAGTCTTTTATTATAGTCAAGGTCGTTTGAGGATGGCACCTGGCTTATTGTACTGCTCTGAGATTTCAAAAACTAGAACTCTAACTTAAAAACAAAGATCTATGCTAGTAAGATATGATTAAATTAACTCAGTCTTTTGATTGTCACTAGAAGATGCATTAACTCAAATTAATTCCAAATTTAAGAAGTAGCCAATTTTATACTAGTGGATTATTTGTGGTGGTGTAAGGATTTGAAATCGAGAATGCAGACCTACCAGTATGGTCTCGTTCCTCATCAGACTCTGACTATTGGTGTGGCTCTTAGACATTTGTCTAACCGCGATAAAACTCTATCAAGTTAAAATCCAAATCCTTTACTTATAAAAGTTTTTGGCAGATGACTTTTTGCTGCTCTGTTTGATCTCATATATATATATGAATAAATTTAAGTTTAAATATATTTTGATCTGCTAATTCCTTTACAAGGATTTGATGTGTTATTCCAAGGCTGCCCTTTTCAATTTGTCATTATAATATTTGCCATTCGAAGCGTCAACCGAGCTACTACTGCTTTTAGAATCGGCACCCTAATTTGTATATTGTAAATAAAAGTCCCATTTGTATCTTTTTGGGCTGATTACCCTTGGCTACTTGAGTTGCTATTAACATGATTGTGAAATTCAGGAATTCGCTCTTCATACTATGGGAATGGAATTTAAAGGAGCAATATGAATTTAAATGAGAGTGGGAAGTTTGAGTGGCCAGGATGGTTCTATGCTGCAGGATGTTGGTACCTCTAATTTAATCTTAGACTGCTCAACTACCTTCCTTGCTTACTATCATTTTACTTGCCAGAGAACTCAGGTGTTTTTCCTTTTTCAACTAATACAGAAAAATTAGAATAATATTTTTATGATATCTATTAACTAGCTTTCCGGCGACGCTAAACTTTAAAAGACTAATTTTATCCTTATTAAAGTTATAGTAGGAAGAATTTAGTGGAAGAAGCCCTACTTCTAAATGAGGGGATGTAGGCATCGTTATCTTAGAAAGCGAAGCTATCCTAGGGGCGAGGTTTTCAAGTTCCCACTGCTGGATTCAGATTCTAACCTAACTTCTCATGCTTGCTATTCTCAAAATATAAATATGATGATGATGATGTCGTTCTCCCTCTGTAATTAATCAACATTCCCCTATTTCAAATTCTTCTTCATTCTATTTTATTCAACAATTTGATAGGATTGAGAAATTAATGTTAATTTACTTCTAGGGTTTTCTATATCTTAGTTTCCGTTGAAATTATCAATCTTTGATAAGTCACATAACCAAAAGTAATTTTATGATCAAAATAATGAAAGAATTTGCAAATTTAAACTAAATTATATTTTTGCTTTTATCTTAAAAGCTATGCCACCATATAATGTTAATATGATCCAACAAGAATTAAAGGATATTATAAAATCCCTGAGTTATAATTAAATCACAGCTAAATAATATTAAATTCTACATTCCTGAGCAAACATAAAATTTGTGTTCTCTATAATTTAACTTAGAACAGCCTATCATTATCCCATTAAAATGCATTATGCGCACCTTTAATTGACTATTTCACCCCTATTTATCGATTTCAAGAACATCGCACTTATATCTTAAATCGTCAAAGAAATAACAAATTATCTATAATTAAAAACTCTTTTAAATGTTCACAAAAGATCGTCATAGAGTTAGTCAAAGCTCTAATCACCTTTCTTCATCCTACTTAGGAAAGACTTATCCTAGGAATATTCAAACTAGCTGTCATTGCTATATAAATACCATCCAAATTTATCTATTAAATGCAGTTGTAGTTGGAAGTTGAAAGCACGAAATTAGCATAGCCAAGTGATTCCTTAGCACCTGACACAAATTCCCTCTGTATTCTCTCTCTAATTACCTTACTTTCCCTATTCTCGCTCGTTCTTGCACTCTCTTCCTCCCCTCCGTACAAATCGTCATAATTGACTTCCTCCCTCTCACTCTGCTGCTTTAATTATCGTTGTGACTTTGGCATTTTGGCAGAGCTGTTGTTAGAGGGATTGTTTGAGTGAGCTTAGATCTGAAGCTGGTACTGCTCCTCATATATTCCACTCATGAGTGTGTTTAGATCTTTGAGCTAGTCTGTTAGCGAGGAAACCCTATTCTCAGAATTAGGCTAGTTACTTATCTCTTGCTCGAAATCTTACAGGTCAGTCTGAATTAAAGAAATAGAAGAGTAAACTTCTGCTATGGGTAAGGATTGATTTGGAGGTGGGGTTAATTATTGCTGGTGGAGCCTTGAGGTGGAGATTTCGCCCTCTGTGGAAGGTAGTTCAAGATTTAGTTGTCCAATTAAATACCAAGAAAATAAAAATACACCAAGTGTTAAACGATATTGTTTGTCTATTCTTCGATTTGATCGATGTCAAAGATAAAAAATAACTTTAGCTCTATAGAATAGATCTAATTCCGCCCAGTATTTTATACTTAAGCTACTCGATCAGTAGGTTGTAGCTAGTTAGGATATGTAATAACCTTCCTTGGATTCAAATCTGGAGAAGAAAGATAATTAATTTGTAAGAAGTGAGACACTAATTGCTTATCATCTCCTTTAAGTTTTGCAGTTCTTTCTAGGAGGATTGCTCTATCATCTTTTTATTGCTTTGATCGTCGTTCAAGCCATAATAAAAGCCTGTGGGTTAAATTTGAGTAACATCTCTAGATTTCATATTTGGTAAGCAGGCACTGCTTTCGTCATTAAGTAGGAAAGTATTGGCATCTTACTTACAGTCAGAGTAACCATTAATTTGGCTAATATCTCTTTTTTAAGAACTTCGAGCATCACTGACTTACTAGTATCTTGCAGACTATGCCTGACTCTTTTAGCTAGACTGCCCTGGAGAACGATTCCTCTCCAAGACCTGCTGTCTGGGCTTAAACTCTTGAGATTCGTATACTGCTTATAAAGCCCTGGGGGAGATTCTTCTTTCAAGCTGATTGCCAGCTTAGTTTTAATTTTACTATTCAACTCCTTGGATGAAGTTTAGTTGCTTCTAGAATTTTGGCCTGATCTGAGAATCTAGTACTTGAGGTTACTTGGATGCGAGCAAGTCATGCAGTACGAGAGCTGATGGACTGAGTACGCTATTAAACCCTTCTTAAGAGCTTTCGAGAACAGGGTTACCACTTGCTGTCATAACTAAGTCCCCGGTGTTGTAACCCAGCCCATCTGTCTGAGTGTAATAAGCTCCTCCGTCGCTCTCAGTATTTAATAATAGAAGCTTCATAAGAATGAAGTAATAAAGTATTCAACCTCATCAGACTATCTCTTTGATTATTGGTTGGACTAGCACTTTTATCCTGTGACTCAGTGAGATAATTTAAAAGGTTCCCTCTACCTGGACTGTGCAAGTTCTCTTGTATATTCAACTCTCCTTGATTTGTATGTCTTCTATTTGAAATTTAGTTTTGTGGACGATGCTATTAATTTTGTTGGTGATTGTAGATTTTTTACTACTGTAGCTGTTACTACTACTGCTAATTAGGGCTAGAATAAATCTCCTAGGTAATTGAGTGACTATTGATGTATTAGGGACTCTAGTTTGCGCTCTTTACTTTGCCTAAGTGCTGAATTTGATTTTAATTAAACTGTAAATCTTGAATGCTCGATTGGTTAACTGGCTATTAGAAAGAGAAGCCTTGATCTATCTACTGATTTCCTTACCTGTTGTTTCTTCTTAGAGGATTCTATAATTGAAGTGTCTGTGTTTCATGTTAGGATGGAACTTATTGCTTGTGCTAGTTATACATTTAGTTGGCTATATTCGGATGGTTCAATCTAATGTTTTGCGTTGAGATAAGTTCTCCATCAGCCTAGTTTTGAGAGTTGAGTTAATATTTTAGAGTCTGCTTTAATAAAGAGCAGATAAAATTAACTTAAGATGCTCATTATTGTTCTAATTGAAATTAAAAGGAATATCTGTAAATTATCTGAGCTCTCATTAATTAGACTTGTTGATTATAAATGGAGATAGGCTTAAATAGTTATTGAATTAAATTATTTCTCTATTTCTCTATTTAGACTACTAATTGCAATAATGAGATGCTGTTACTATACTCTCTAGGTGTTTTGTTGACTGAGCATAGCTTCTTGCTAAATGATCTGCTATCTCTGTCTTATCTTATTTAATTAATCCATGAACTATTCGCTCATCTACTTTTGCTACTCTCGCAATTCCTCGTTTGTCCTCTTGTACTGCTCAACTTATATATATATATAATGGACTTAATTTATGAACTTGAGTTTGGAGATCAGTTATGGTAATTTCATGGTCTGATAATTAAAGATCCTTGGTCTTCACTTCATCCTTCAAATGATTGTTCTATATCGTTAACACTTCGAGTTGAGTTTTGAGTTGAGCTATTTCAGTCAAGTATTTAGATATCTTTTGAGTCTAAGCTTACTCTTACTGAAGTAGATATTGATTATCTTACTATTCATTCTACGAGTAATGATTCACATTCATGCCATTAGTAGGGTGCTGAGGTTTGTATTATTCTGCATCATGAGAGTTATAATAATTGGGTTGATCTTGCTACCTTTAGGAGTGAAATGAAGAATTTTTGCTAGTTTGATTATTCTAAACCTGCAAAGGATAGTTAATTTACTGATTTGTCAAAATTTCTTGCTAACCACTTCCTCTTCTCTGCAAATTGTTTAGCAGATTACTGCTTGGTTGAGTAAGTTGCTTAGAGGCAAGTAAGTCATCGTAAATCTCATCGTGATGGAATGATATTTGCGTTTACATGTGTGGATGGCGAGGATCAAGTTGATTTTAGTGCTGTAGATTTATGATATCTCCCTCGCTGTTTTATTCATAAGCTTTTGCCATTAGGAATTCTTATTAGGCTTAGAGAATCTACTGATTAGCTGAGCCTCTCCTCTGAAGGATTTAATTCATCTTTTGAGGTTGAACCTTCTGCTAACTGGATATTTTCTCAGTTGTCCTACTAGATTTTTTGGGAGGAAGGCAAAAAGCAGTGACATTCTTTTCCAGATGCTACTTTTAAGCAGTTGAGACAATGCTTTGCTACATATTCTGCTGATTTGAGCTCTGGCTTTAAGGTAATCTCAGTTGCTAATGATGAGCGTTCTAAAATTGAGTGGGAGAGGGTGAAGCTATGTTAAGCAAAGGATCGGTCTGCTATTCATAATAGCCTTGATTGTAACTCATGTTGCTTGATCCATCATAACTACCTCTTCTGCTATTTTGATTGATCTGCATCGGAGCATTTTGATTATGATGCTGTAAAAATACAACATTTAATAAACGCTGCTTGAAATTAGAGAGTGAGAAAGTCTTTCCTGCTCCATTAGGTTTCGCATTCAATTGAATTAAGGGTTGTTCTTAGCTTCTCTCGACTACGCTCTAGTTTGACTGCTGACGATTGAAAGTCATCTGCTCTTGCTACTGAATTTAGAACTGTGTTACAGCAGCTTGCTGAATTTATTACTGTGAACTAGCTCTTTGAAGTGCTCCAGCAGGACTTTGGTGGCTTATTTTAGTGATTGGTGATGCTTTAGTTTACGCCTTTTTAATAGAAGTAGAATTTTACTACTGCTGTCTAGGCATTTAAGTAGTGAAAATATATTCACAAGCATGTCAACTCTGAGCTGCTGACTTTGATTGGACATCCTCACTGTCTGCACTCTCCCTCCCTCATAAATTTACTCTTCAAAAGCCTCATCTTCATCATTAGAGTTGTATAGTCGCTACTTAATGTTATTGCTATCGAGTTCTATCTTGAGCTCTTTAATTCTGTTTGACAAGCTAGCCATCTATAAAAATAAAGAACAAGTTCCTTCTTACAACTTGTGTCTTGGAAAGCAGAGGAAGCCCTCCATCAGGTGGCTGAGTAGTAAATGGCTTCTCAAGCTTCTAGTTTAGAATCTAGTCTAGTAGACTTAGAGTGTAGAGATTCCTATTTTTTTTCCACACTATGTTATTGGTCACGTGGCACAAAACTTTCGACTATAAGCAACATTATCTTTAACAGTAGAGTAAATACTTACCCATTGCTCTACTCTAATTCTTTCATGCTTATTCATATCCTTGTAGCGATTTTCTATCTCTAGCATGTACACTACAAACTACTCATCCAGTTTCTTAGCTTGATCTGAGTTTTAATAGGCTGAGTTCACTTGCTAAGGGGGATGCACTTGCATTTATTAAGGTTGATGCTGCAACTACTGTTGCTCAAAGTTCTGAAGTTGTTAGAATTGTTGAGCGTAGATTTGATATTGCTAGTACTGCTAGGGAGTCATGTTAGAGACTTGCGCCTTGTATTAAGGAGATTAGTGCTATTGTGGATTAAAGTTATGATGCTGTCTCTCTTGGGAAGTTTACTAGCGAATGAGTTAATTCTACTGCTGTCTAGAGTAGGACATGTTGCAATTCAAATTTATTGATTATTCTTATTTCTCGATTATCCTATCAACAGATTTATTCCTCAATATGCCAAACGAATCATCCTTGTTCTCTTTATTGATTGAGAGTAAATAAGTTTGAGTCCTTACCTTGATCTTCATCTACTAAACTCCATGCTTGTCTTCGATCTCTCGCATCTGCTCAAGATCAATCCTAAACAACTCTTCTTGCTGCCTCCTAGCTCGCTCAGCCTTCTCTTCGATATAGCGTTCCCACTATTCAGTAACTTCTTTTTCCCTCTGTTTAAGTTCCTTCTCCTTCTCCTTGAGCATTCTTTAGCGCATCTCAAGCACCTGCTATCTCTTTCTTTCATGTGCCTCTCTTTGAGCTTTCTGATCCTTCTCTATCTGCTTTCTTTCCTCCTCCAGCTACTTTTCCCTTTTGCGTTCTTTCTTGAGAAGTATATCATGCTCTTGTTATTGCTACTATATGTACAGCTCCTTATTCATCTTCACCTTCTCTAGCTTCTCTTGATTGTAAAGTTGCTTTGCTAACTTTCTATTAGCTTTGAAGTCGTTATCTAGAGGCTCACGTAGTGGAATCTCTGGCCTGCCCGCAGACTGAAATGGTCAATCAAGATTTCTAGCACTTACATGAGGAAGTGGCCTCAGACTAGCTCCACCGAAGCCTCTCTTTTCAGGAGGAAAGAGAGTTGAGTTCATAGCTTTTTAAGGAGAGCCCCTTAGCTTAGACTCTACAAATTAATTATGAAACCGTTTGGGAAGGCTTACTAACGATAAGGCTGGAGATTATATTGCCGAGCATGCCGTTCTTAATAGTCTTCTCTATCAACTCAAGCTTCGCTAATAGTATTTTTTAATCTTCTTAAAAAGGAGAGTGTTTGTAGATTGGTTACCTCTTCTCTTTTCCTCATAGTGCTGGTATCTTATCTGAATGATGGTGTCTGAGACCCCCTTCTCTTAGAAACTCTCTAAGGATCTATAAGCAAGAAAGTGGGTTTGTAATTGTTTTATCTCAATTTGGTTATTTAAACTAATAAATTCTAGTGCATTTCCTGAGAATAAAGCAGTAAAAAATTCTTACCTTGGAGCCAACGAAGAAGGATCAATCTGCAAGAACTTACACGCATTCGAAGCGTCTTCATTCAGAGATCCATCTATGTTGTATATCAGCTGGTTCTGTAATTGAAGAGTGTTTAGACAAGGAAAAGATTAAGTTATAATATTCTCTTGTTAGAGCTTTCCTTACCAACTTCATCTGTCCTTAGTTCATCATCATCATTTTATTTAATTTATAAATTCTTTTTTAATTTCAAGAAAATACAAAATTCTTAAAAATTTCATATTAGAAAATATAGAGGAGTGTTTTATGTGATTCCAAACTGTATCAAAAATTAATGTTGACACTCTATGTTCGGTGATGTTTCGAAGATTGAGGCCCATTCAAACCTCCTTGTCCTCCCATTAACAAACATAAATCAAGAAAATACTCAACCCATGGTGCTTCTGAAAGGGTCGAGAGTAGCTCTTAGAGTGGCAGCCCCTACTCCTTGTGCAACAGCCATCGTATCTGCTATCCTCCTTTGTTGTTCCTTGATCCTGTCAGCTCTCTCCTTCTTCTCCACTATCTTCTCCTGCAGCTTTGCCTTATACATGTTGTGGAAGTTAAGACTGCGATGATAATTTTCCTCCTAGTCCATCTTGCGCAGCAAACTCAGTTCCTTCTTCTTCTCCACATCTTCCCTGAGTGCATCTTTGACCTCACTGATCATCTAGTCTCTCAACTCCTGCTTTTGTTAGTAGTAGGAAAACTACTCCCTCTGTCTCCTTTGTAGGTCCTTGTTCTTTTGAGAAATGAGTTCTACCTTCCTCAGATTCTTTATCTTTGCATCCTCCATGTCTCGCTTCATCTTCTCCTCCTACACAAACGCATTATATATATTTACTACTTCGTTTAACTTACTCTGTTTTTTATGGACTTGGACATCTTCTGAAGGTCCTTTTGGATCAGCTCAGTATTTAAAGTTTGAGAGAGCTCTCTGACGTGATGTTACTTGTAAGTCACAGTCTCCGAGTGCACCTTCAGATCTTCCTGCCGCTTTATGATCTTCTCGATCTTGGCTCGTTCCTTCTGCTGTAGTTTATCTTCAATGATGCGCAGCTGCATGTCCACCTCCTCTTGCTCCCTCTATAACGATAAATTAGTCAGGTAAATTAAAGTCAACTATTGATTGAGATTACTAGAACAGAGAATTAGGGTAGTGAGAAATTGAAGCATTGAAATTAATCAAATCAATTGTAAAAGCATGCTTATAGCATTAATTCACTTGCTGAAGTCTGTCTTTGCACTCTACCTGCCTGCAGCTCCACTATTTTTGTCGTTCTTGCTACTTGGATTAGCACTCATTGCATCGCCATCTTCTCCACCTGCCTTGTCATCTTCATTGCCTCCAGTCTAGGCACTATCCTCCTCCTTCTCCTCCTCATTCAGGAGTAGGTTCTTCTCTTGCTCTAACAACTACAGCACCTTTCTGTAATTCATGATCTACTCGAGTCTGTCTTCCACTGGCTTCTCAAGCAGGGCGAGGTACTTGTAGATCTCCTGAGTCTTTTCCTTCTCCTTGTAGTACTCCTCAGTCTTTGCCTCTATCTCTCGCTCCTTCTGCTTCAAGACGGCTGAGAGGATCTTGTTCTGGAAAGATATGAACTGGATGCCGTTTCGGATGTAGTCCCAGTATTTAACAACTAATTTAATTTGGAACATCTTGCTAAAAAAATAAGGGATTGGAGTCGCTTCTTGTAGCACTCCACCTCATCGTATCTCTTTCCATTTGCAACTACTCCAGTACCAGCTCCTCTTCCTTCTTCCACGCTCTTCATCTTCTTGAACTTGTTCAGCAATATCTCTCTATTCTCATGTCTAAGTTTAGCTAACACACATCACTTATATATTGTATCCAAGTTGAGTTCTCTTCTTTAACTCACTCTTTATCTCGTCAGCGCAGTTGATTGCCCAAGCCTTGAGATCACTCATGCTTATCTGCAGATTCACAACCAGCTTCTCAAACACCTCCAAGTAGTCGTTGTGCTGCTGCTTCTTGTCAATGCCAGTGGCCTTGCGCTTTCCCTTGCTCTTCTCATTGTTGTTGGCAGCTATAAGACAGTAGAAGATGGAGGAGAGCACTGACAAATTGTCGTAGTCCTCTGATGAGAGCTAGTTGGCTTCATATGCCTCGTTGATGATGGCCAAGAAGATATTGGTCAAGATGAACACAAACAGCACGTTGAAGGGGAAGAAAAACAACACCGCCATGGGAGCATTCACTCAAAGCTAAAGGCTTAATCATAGACACATTGTTTATAGTGATTGGTCTTGTTGAGTGACTTGTAGTCGAAATCACCGATGGTTATCTCGAAGCACTTGCGGATAGCGTTTCCGATAGAGTTGAAGTCCTCCAGCATGGCTCCAAAGGAGATGTATGCCATGCCCACGAAGCCGAACAGGAAGATGGTGAAGATAATCAGGAAGTAGAAGGTGTCCTCTTTGGAGGAGTAGAGGGTGTTGCTGAGCATGTTCATGTGCTTGGACTTGTTCATGTAGTCGAAAACCTTTACACTCAGGAATATAGTGTTGATGGCAACCACGTTGGTGTAATTCATGAGCAGCTGCTGCACCTCGTAGAATCTGGGAATGAAGTCTCTATTCTCAGCAGAGGGAGGAAGAGCGAAGTCCACATCCGCAGCACTATTGATGTAGAGCACCCAGATTGTGATTGAGGCGACTGCAAGCGAGAAGTAAATGATGTCGAAGTAGATGAACGCAGTGAAGAGAGCATTCCACTTGCGGATCCACTCTGGCGATTTCTTAAACCTCTGCTTCCTCTCTACCTCTGACAGTGAGTCTATCTCGATGTGCTTCCACCGAGAGTACTAACGTCCTTTTGAAAGTAGCTTCCTCACAAATATCACCATGTCTCAAAACTAAACTATCCATAGTTTTTTTCTAATGATCGTTACAATGTTATAGCCGAGGAAGAGCAGATAGAGCGCTTCAAAGCCCAGTCTGACCATATCGCCCCGAGTCTTGTACTGATTCAGCCGCATGGTATAGATATTAATGTTGGTGTCAATCGATCCATCATCAGGAAACTCAAATACCACAGTTGAGTAGGAGTGGACCTGTTAAGATGCCTCAAAGCTCACGAATCAATCACAATCACGTTATAATAAGTTAATGAAAGTGCGAATTCAAGAGTGAGCTGAAGTATCTAGTCGCTTATTATGTGGTCGCCTATGAAATCGTCAATTTGATTCTAATAGATATTTGGGTCGAATGAGAAGTCCTAGCAGTAGCCACCAGTCTTCTAGAAACCGCTTGAGTACTTGTATACTATCCCACTAGCTTTCCCTGTGAATGGATTTTAAACATCTTCTAAAAAATTTTATTGGACTGGTCTGTTCATCATTCTCAGTCTCATCATCTTTCTCGTACTCGCTCTCATGAGTTGAGTTGGCGGTGGACTTGCTTCCACTTGCTAATGAGAATTTAAAGCAGAGTCTATAGCAAATTAAAATTCATATAAAATGGTCTAAGCTCATCTCCAAGCACGTAGTTTACATCTTGAATGTAGAAGCCACTGAAGTTGGTCTGAGTTTGGGTAATTGGATTCACTAAAGTTGGTAGGGAGACATTTAGCCAAGTCACTAAGTCTTAGTAAACAGTGATGCCTTAGATTGTATTTAAGTTGTTATAAATAGTAATTTTAAAATTAAACGTTATCTGTCAGACTTAGAATTGCATTTTGAATAGCTGTATTGTACCAGTAATTCCTCTCTACGTTCAGCTGGAACAAAATCAAACTGATGTATAGAGCAGCATAGAGAGTGAATGTTATGGACGCCCACATAATCTTTCCACACTTCAGCTCCCTCTCTTTCTTTCCTTGCACATCTTATTTCTCTGAGAGCATAGCTGGTAGGAGTGGCTCCTCAATAAAGAACTGATTCTGGTCGAAGTTCTTGTCCCACTCCTTCCTTGTTAAGATTATCTTGGCTTTCTCCTCTTCGATTCTCTGTCTAGACTTTGAAAGGTTCTCGTCAGTTGAGTCTGAGTTTTGAGGAGAGTCCAAATCACCGTCATCAACATCCTCAATCCTCGAGGTGAGCTCATTGGTGTTGGTTGTGCCACTCCTCTTCCTCTGTTTCTTCTCATCAAATATCTCAATGCCCAAAGCCAACTCACTAATTAACACACATCAAAGAAGTAGCACATTTAATAATGTTCTGCTTTTCCATGGAGTTATTATCAGCTCCTTCTTCAGAGAATATACTGTCATCCTAGTTCGCTCCAAATAAGTTCCCTACTTCAGCTCCTCCAAAGGCAAATCTCTCCTTCCTAGCCTCTTTGGCCTATCTCTCTTCCCCTTCCTCTTTATTTTTACCCTCCTTGTTATCTTTCTACTGTGCAAGCATCATAGCCTTGTGAAGCTTAGTCTGCAAGTTCTTCTTTATGAGTTCCTGCTGCTTGCTATTCCTGGCTTGCTGCTATCTCTTGGCTGCTGCTCGCTTGCTAAGGACACTCCTGAGTTGCCTGAACCACTCTTACACCTTGACCAGTGGATGTGTCTACTTAAGTTCATCTTCAATTTTCCTTGAGCTGGATATACTCTCATTAACTGCCGAGTAGGCGTTGGAGATGAAGGCGATAAACATGTTGATGAGAATGAACTGCATGCTAGTCATGAAGGCTATGAAGAAAAAGAACGAGAGCACTTTGTTGAGCACTATCATATCGTCTAGTGCATCTAAGTCGCCAAGCAGCATCAAGAATAAGGTTGTCAAGGAGTTGAAGATAGTCCCGAAGTCACTTAAGTCAGCACCATAGTAAATCCTATTCTCTATATATAATGAATGATGCTCTTAAAGGAATTAAGGTTAGATGTGGCACATTACCACAAAAGCGAAGAAGATGATGATGTACATGATCAGGAAGTAGAAGATGTCACTCTGTGCGTAGGATAAAGTGCGGAAGATTATCATCACTCGCTCAAACCAAGAGGCCAGGTATTTAAGTACCTTAATGAAGATCAGAATGAAGTTTATGGAGCAGATGCGTGAGTAAATCACAAACTCCTGAGACACATCCAAGAACACATCCAAACTTTAGATACTGCGAATCTCGTTAAAGAAATACCTATTTTAAACATTATATATTCTATAAAGCTTTTCCCTGAGATGCCTTGAATATGCATTCTTGCAATATCTATCCAAAAGCTCACAGCTACTAACGACAGAATCAAATACAAAGAGTCAATCCAGTTCCAACCATCATTCAAAAAGATTATGAATGACTTTCTTATTGGAAGCTAATTAAAATAATTGTAGTGGCCTTTGATGCCTCCAATAATGAATTTGCAATAGTGGAGCCCTAACTTTTTCTTGATGCCTTCACTCTACTACTATTTCTTAGCTCCGTTTCTCATCTCCAAGGCGTCAAAACCATCAGGAGTTCTCTCCCCTTCTGCAAGGCCGTCAACCCCTTTGCCTCTGCTTCTTCCAAGATGTGGAGTTCTAAATATCATTCAGTTATAATATATTTTCTACCAATAGAATCACTCTTGGTAGCAGGCCCACTGCCATCTCCAATTTTATCCAAGCCAGCGGCTTCAAGGTTTTATCTCTGCTACTCAAGTAACTCTCTCTTTCTATTCTCTCTAGCCTGCTTGCGCTTTACTTCCTTCTCATGATCTCTTTTCTGAGAGCGTATGTCGTTTACGATTTCAATGAACTCTATTATGAAGTAGAAGATGAGGAGGAAGCAGAAGCATATCTCGCAGATTAATATACATACCACTTTTAATATGCTATGATAAGTTAAAAGACGAATCTGAAGTAGCCTGCACCTTCCTTTTCGTAGTAGTCTCTTTTCAAATCATTAATTTGAATAGTGGTGCTAATCAACCCATTGGCTTGGAACTCTGCTATGAAGTTCACCATTGCAAAGAAGTCATTGTAAGAATTGTATAACGCCATGTCATTAACGAATACTTAATTTAATGCCCAATCGATACAATATTAAATGTCTATGACAATGGAGCGAGTTTGCTTATCTATGAACCCGTTCTGCTTTAGACTTTTAATGAAGGTTGAGGCCTGCGTCTGATTCATCTTATCTGTGTCTAAGATTTGCAAGTACCCTCCTTTGCGCCCATAAGTAGATGATACTTGGTATTGGTATTACTCATAATGAAATTAATTAACTGTCAATGTATTTCTACGAAGCTGTAGCCTAATTTCCAAATGGGTCAGTGGTCTCTGCATCTGAGTCGAACTCATCTAGGTAATCAAAGCCTAGTGAAGCCCAGCCTTAGCTGATATAGGCTTGCGTATAGTAGTCATCATTTGCCACAAGCTTCATCCGCCGCTAAGTTATTCGAATCGGTGTGGACAAAATATTCAAATTTGGAACAGCATGTCTCTTTCCTGGTTGAATTTTAATATCTGAAGAAGAGTGACGAATGTGTATTTTTAGAGATACAACTATGAGGAAATGATATACGAAAATGCGAAGCCTGATACTTGGTCTCTATTGCACTAGATTTATGCGGGTCCTTTCGCCTTCTACAAGCATCTTAGTACTCGCAGATACCTGCGAGAGTTTCAAAATGGACTAGACAGCGCCTCTCACCGCTTCAATACTGCAGCTGAGGTGCACGAGCAGCTTTCAAGAGCTCTGGGTGCGCGCATAAACTTCTTCTCTGACAGACCTATGGTGGAGTTGAATGACTACTTTGACGGAGGGAAGATGAGTTTCTAAAGACTTAGCTCCCTAGATATAATGGCATACGCTTATTTGAAGGAGCAGCTTGTTAATACCCCAAACGCAAAAGAAGTAAGCAGATTATGAAACTTCTAAATAAATTTATCTAGACACTCTACTGGCAAGCAAACTACTTGAATCTATAAGCGTTCGTAAAGTTCTCATTTTAATATGTATTATTTGCAAATTTATTATAAAGAGAATGGATATATTCATAGAGTAGAACATGGTCATCGAAGAACTAGAGAAGCGAGAGATATACCTCTAAATAGATACAAGCTCAAATAATCTACTCAAACTTGAAATCCAATTGTAAGATTTAAAGTAACTATGAAACTCTTTTCTTTAGTCCTCAAGAGTTTTAATTGACAACCTCAGACAGAGTGGTTTATGTTCCAAAGGAAGAAGAAATTAAGGGGCCAGATGGCGAGGAGCTGAGCATTTTATTTAAATATTTGAAAGCTGAGCCCTTAAGATTTAGAAGTAGAGATAGCAAAGAGAAGAAAAATAAAGCTGCTGAAATAGTCTGCTCTGCTTTTCGGTGTTACAGGTCTCCTCTCTTTCCTTAATTTTTCAAAGAGATTTCAGTAAGGTAATGAATGAATGAAATATTATGATTTTTTTATTCAGACTAAATTACAATTTCTTAACTCTTATCACTCTACTCACTATTACGTCATTTTAAAGATAAAAGCAAAATGCAAAGTTAACCCTACTATATTTTTAAGAAAATAATTTGATGGCGTCTATCATAGAACATTCTAAGCAGAAAGAACAAAAACCCGCTAAAGTTAAAAAATAACCTTGGCAATAAAGTCAAATTGTTCAATCGATATCGCTAATACACAATATCTCTCAAATACTTGGATGGACCTACATATTCATCATAACCGTAAGCTATGCAGTAAACTTGAAAGTGGACATGCATGAAGCGAAGCCGCTCAGACTCGATCATTACCACACGCACCCGCATTTCAGATTACTACTGGAGTTATTTTAATCCCTCCAAGTCTTTGACTTGATCTTCTCACTCCTACAAATCACCAGAAATAATCCAGTAGCCGTATTCATTCAGCTATTTTCGAGAATGGCTGTGGTTTTCCTAGTTTTCCCGTTTGTGGTGTACCCTGATGGCCAATATAGTATAGTTTTGTGCGTGCTTATGTGGTCTACTATTGAAGTAGTTCGTTTTGGTTTCTACTCAGTTAAGATGAGCAAGCAACTCAGTGAGGGCCCACTTGGAGCAGTTCTAGGCTTTCTCAGGTACAACATTTTCATAACCTTACCACAGAAGCTTTCACAAATTATTAAATAGAGTATGAGTTTACCAGTGTATCCAACTGGCGTGGCTGGAGAGTTGCTAGCAGTTTATTTCGCACTTCAGACTGTGGAAAAGATGATAGTGAAGCCTTACTCAATCCGCATGCCCAACCCCTACAACATCGCTTTTGATTTTCAAATGTTC
>JAJKFJ010023895.1:0-37675 GCA_027382625.1 Tetmemena sp. SeJ-2015 | reverse complement strand
ACTCTCTGGCCTTGACTTCTCTCTCCATGCCCTTGAAGAAGGGAGGGTCGTGGATGTAGGTGGACTTCTCGTCCCACTGGTAGAGCTTGCCCTGAGGAGCAACGAGGTTGTTCCATCTGTCAGTGCCCCCGCTGATCTTGTTGTAGATCTCGTTGAACATCTCTGGCTTGATCACGCTCTGGGTGACTTGTTGAACTTCGTCACGTCTGGGCCAGATGTCTCTGAGGAAGACTGGGGCGCCATTAGTGTCAGTGCCGAGGGGCTCAGTCTCGAAGTCGATGTTGACAGTGCCAGCAAGGGCGTAGGCAACAACGAGAGGAGGACTGGCGAGGTAGTTAGCTCTGGTGAGGGGGTGGACTCTGCCTTCGAAGTTTCTGTTTCCTGAGAGGACACTTGCGACAACGAGGTCCTTGGAGGTGATGGCTTGACTGACTGAGGCATGGACATCTCCACTGTTTCCGATGCAGGTCATGCAACCATAACCTGAAAGGGTGAAACCAAGCTTGTCGAGGTAAGGGGTGACGCCGGCGAGCTCGAAGTACTTGGTGACAACTCCTGATCCTGGGGAGAGAGAAGTCTTGATGTAGGGCTTCACGGAGAGTCCCTTCTCCACTCAAACCATAATTTTTTAATTCTAATTTAAAAGAAAGTAAGCTAATTAGATTCTCATTTTGAAATTCTTTATAATATTGGGAGATTAACTGCGTTCTTGGCTAGAAGTCCAGCAGCAAGCATGACATCAGGTATTAGAATATAGTCAAAGTGTGATTCCACTATCAGGGTTGGAGGTGTTGGTGCAAGAGGTGATGGCAGCGATGACAACAGATCCGTGGTTGAGTTGATATTCAGTACCGTCATAGGTGAAGGGTGAGGTGGCAGCTCTCTCTTCCTCAGCAATCTTGTATCCCTTGAAGCCGACTGGAGCAGCGATGCAGCTTTTAAACAATATATCACTTTCATTATCAGCTGTTGAAGTCGTTCTTCATGTTGGCGAGCTCAACTCTGTCGTGGGGTCTCTTGGGACCAGCAAGAGATGGCTTGACGGTAGAGAGGTCTAGCTCCATCAAAGCTCCAGAGTAGTTGGGGTCTGGTTGAGAGCCGTCATAAACTCTGAACAGTCCCTGGTTCTTAAGGTATGCCTCAATGAAAGCATTACACTTATATCCTCATGTAAAGTTTTCTTGAGAAGCAATTCTGTCAGCGTCTCTGCCAGTCTGCTTGAGATAGCCGATGGTCTGCTCATCGATGGGGAAGTAGCCCATTGTGGCACCATACTCTGGAGACATGTTGGCGATGGTGGCTCTGTCTGCGAGGGTGAGGCTCTGGCAGCCAGGTCCGAAGAACTCAACGAACTGGCCCACAACTCCTCTCTTTCTCAGCATCTGGGTGATGGTAAGTACAACATCGGTGGCAGTGGTCTCAACTGGCACTGAACCAGTCAACTTGAATCCAACAACCTTTGGTAGCACCATGGAAATATTCCTAAACTTAAATATCATAAGATTACTCATTGAGATTGAGTTCATATGCTTGTTGTATATTTGAGAATAGTTTGGCCAAGCATGACTGCCTCAGCCTCGATACCTCCAACTCCCCAGCCGACAACTCCGAGTCCGTTGATCATGGTGGTGTGAGAATCAGTACCCACAACAGAGTCGGGATAGAGAACTCCATCCTCGCTCTTGAAGACAACTCTTGCCAAGTACTCGAGGTTGACTTGATGCACGATACCTGAGCCTGGTGGCACGATGAGGAAGTTGCTGAAGGCACTCTGGCCCCACTTCAGGAAGGAAAAGCGTTCCTGGTTTCTCTGGAATTCGAGCTCCTCGTTTCTCTCTCTTGCATCAGCTGTGCCTGCAACATCGACTTGCACGGAGTGGTCGATGACTAAGTCAACAGGGCAGAGGGGGTTGATCTTCTCTGGGTCTCCTCCGAGTCTAGTCATGGCGTCTCTCATAGCGGCCAAGTCAACGACTGCTGGTACTCCACTAAAGACAAAAGCTTGGTCAAATGTTCGTTAAAACTTGGAAAAGTGCATTTTCAGATAAGATTATGACCAAACAGCGAGCTGCACACTTACGTGAAGTCTTGAAGAATGACTCTTGCAGGTTTGAAGGGGATCTCAAGATCCTTCTCTGAGCTTTCAACCCAGTTGAGGATGGTTTCAATGTCGGATGCTAATAAAGAAAGTCAGGATACAGGTGTTAATGGACTTGGAATTGGAATTCTTCTGATCTCATTATAATCAGCTGCTGCGGGGGTACTTACACTTAACATTGAACTCGTCGCAGTTTCTGATGGCGCTCTCGAGGAGAACTCTGATTGAGAAGGGCAGCTTGGCCACTCTTTCGTCGTTAAGAGCGGGGAGTGAGTAGTACTTAAGGGTCTGGCCCTCAACTTGAAGCTCCTGGAGCACGTTCTGGAAGGGATTAGCTTTTTCCATTTCTCTGAGTAGACTAGTGATGCAATTTATTAAACCCCAATTCAAATGAGGAACTCCTCTTTAATATTGAGAATAGTTTAAATAAAGATATACTTTTAGCCAAGAGAATCTCTCTAAATAGATATCTCGCAAGAATCAAAGAAATACACATCACAGCACTCACACAATCTTACTGACATGGATTTATTCCCAATACGTCTACAGCAACCCAAACTATAAGCCAAATTAAAGAGGAATCAAAAGCTTTCTATATAAGCTCAAATTAAAGTAAGTAAGTTTCTTTCATAAATTATAGACGTATTCTATGTAGCCAGGCACAGCTATGGCTAGTAGTTTCTCCCTATCTGAATTCTTCTTCTCCCTTCTACTCTTTCTCAAAAGCCCCAAGCTCTACCTCATTTCACTTTAGCCTTTGACAAACCTCTAAAACGGGCTTTGAATCGCCTCCGTTTCTTCATTAGTTTATACTTGAGGACTCTTTAACAACTTGGGTGAAGTTCTCTAATCTGACTTAACGAAGTTAAGTTGCCTTTGCACTTTCTTAGTGCTGCTGCTGCCTCCAGTTATCAAATGCTTGCCTCCTTCTATCTGTACTGGCTAGAGCAAGTTCATCAACACACTTTTCTGGATTCTCTACTCAGCTTGCTTATTCATGCATATAGATTATTAAGGTAGTTTAATTCTAAGAAGACTGATAGGCAAGCTTGCTTCCTTGTCTAAAAGGCTGTGCATCACTGGAAGTTTATTTAAATAGATGAGGCTATGAAAGGAGAGGAGTGAAGAACTATTCTGACTACTGGTTTGCATTTGAACTCAACTAAGTTTAATACTCAGTTTAAAGTTCTCCCTTGTTCTATTGAAACCTTTAGAATCTGGATTACTCTCCCCTCGTTTCAGTTTAACCAACTTTGAAATCCTGCTGAGACATGTTCAGCTTATAGCCAAACGGTTGGTGTTTAAGATTCTTGAAGTCGATTATATGATGAGTCCTGCCCATCTACCTTTCTTGCTCCCTTTTCTAATCTAAGAGTTTGCTTTCATAATGCTCTTGAATTAAGAGTTGATTGAGTAGAATCTTTTTGGCCAAGTCTTAGCTCTTCTCAAGGCCGCTCTGTGAGCTAGTTCTCAAGTTCATGTGAGAGGCAACATTTCTCTGCTTGAACTTTTATCTACCCAGGCCTGATCCGGAGTTCTGCTTGGCTTGCTAAGTTACTTGAGTAATAACCTTCTGCTTCTTTGACTTTGGCGAGGAAAGTAAGTTCCCCACACCTATTTCCAAGCCTACCTTGCCTTCAGACTCTCTACTCTCGCTCTCAGCATATAATATACCTAAAGAAAAGTACTCTCCAATGAAGACTCTGATTGAATGCGAGTGATCTCCGTATTCTTCATTGGGCTTGGCTTCGATTGCAGTTAAGTGCTTTCATTAGCCACTCTACTCAGGTTCTCATTCAAGGCTTTAGCAACACCTCTAAATTTAAGAGGCGAGTAGTCTCCTCTCTGGATATTTGGGTCGAAGTTCATTGGGGCAGATATTCTCTAACCCTTGTTGATTAGTAACTGCTCCTAAACTGGTCTTTAAAATTTAGACCTCATATATTTTAAGTTTGTTAATCTTCTCTAATTGTTGCTTGAATGGAGAATCTGCAGTCTCAAATGCTCTTTTACGTTTTATCCAGTCTGATTTTTAGGATCCTTTTCTTCTTTATCCTCGTCTGTCTTGGTCTCTTATTACTCTTCTTCGTTTATCATATCTCCGACTCTTTCTCTGGAGCCTAACTGTCCTTGACTAAGAATAACTCCAGTATTAAAATCATAAGTATAAAATTGGATTATTCCTGAGGGAGATCCTCTTTGGGAGTTGATGGTTGTGATTTCTAAAGAGCTCATCGATGTCACTCGCCTGAATTTGCTAGAGCTGCTGTGCAAAGATCTGCTATCTTTTATCCTTATGGCCCCTCAGCATGAACTAAAAGAGGGATGCATTCTTCACTCTATTCATACCCTCTCTGCTCTTGCTGTTCACGTTTTCATTGTGAAAACAATCAGGAAATAAAACTCATAAAGCTTTTATTCATCAAAGTCAAGAATGAGCTCTGTCTTGTTAAGTTTGTCATCTTAGATTCTAATCCTTCTCTATCTCTGTTGAGAGGCATACTGACTTACTACTCTCTATCCGAAGGGAGACACTTGCCAAGATTGTCCTGGTGCCTATGTTTAATTTAGCACTTACTATGACTGCAACTGCTGCTTCTTTGTGGATTCTTGTTTATCTAGCTATGGGCTGTTTTTAGTTGAAGCCACCTTCACTTTCTTGACTCTCCTCTATGAGCTAGCACTTAAACCATAATATAATCTTTGTGTGAGGAAGAAGCTTGAGTCTTGTTGTTGCAGAGGTTTATGATGCTTGGTTGTAGCTGGGATTTTGATCTACTCTGGAAGTTTCAATCTAAAACTTCTTGAGGATGCTCCATTGGCTTTCTCTTCATTGTCCTCTGTAGTCGTCTTTTCAAGCTACTTTTAAAAGCAAGATATACACTTCATTTATACTTAGAATCTGAATTCCAAACCTTAATGAGAACTAATAGTTTCTTAGAATAATGATGATGACTATAGTTAGTGAAGGTATCCTTTGCTTATAAGTTAAATGTGCTTGAAAATAAGGGTGCTCACTTCTCCAGCTCTATGGACTTGTCGGTGTGGAGTGAGTCATCCACTTGCTGAGCGATGACGTTGATCTTGCTGTTCCTGCGGGTGGTCATGGTGATGTTCTTGATGGTGTTGGTCTTGAACTCTTAAGAGTGCTCTGTGCCTGAGTCTATGTCGTCATCCACTGAGGAGTACTCATCACCAGAGTCCTCCTCTCTCTTCATCCTCTCCTTTCTCTTTCTCCTGATCTGCTTCAGGATATCGTCAGCAGTTGGCAGCACCAAGTTACTGATCTGAGGAAAAGAAATGGGAACTTTTGAAATGAGGAGCTGTGAGGGTGATTTGTGGCATATGGAGGAGATGTGTCTGTGACTGCTCTTCGATTCTCATGAAAGACTATTAGCAATTATAAGAGTTTGTTCTCCTATTCTGCAAGAGACTCTTGTTCTTGTAGGAGAGCATGCGCTTGAGGTTCTTCCTCTGCTCCTCCATCAAGAAGTCGAAGCCTTCGCTCATCTCCCCACCGATGTAGTCTGGGATCTGCATCTGCCTCTACTAGTCCAGATTCAACTTAGACCTGCTCTGCTACCCGTCGAAGAAACTCCCATTAAACAATAAACTATTCTCATTCGGTTTGGGGCTGTTCAAAAATATAGTGCTTCTTTATTCAATATTATAATCTGATATTTGATTGCCTCCTACTGTGGTTCCTTGGTAGTTGGGAGTGAGGACGTTGCCTTGGATGGGAGCTGGCATGAGGTTTCCTATCTTCTCGTTGGCAAACTGGTCAAGGCCAAAGCCGTTCATGCTGGAGGCCATGCTCATGCGCTGCGAGTGCTCCTTCCTGATCTTGTTGACTGCCTCATCCCACTGAATGTAGTCGAGTGCGTACTTAGTCAAGTCCAGAATCTTGAGAATGAGGTGGGAGTTCTTGTTGCTGTTCCTCTTGAGGGAGTTGAGTCTGCGCTTCATTCTGTTATCGTAGTAGTTGAACATCTCGTCCTGGTCGTTGTTATCCCCAATTAAGACTTTGCTTAAAATGCATAAATAGGAGTGAAGTGAGTAATAAAGAAGGAGATGAGACACTTCTGGATTCTCTGGAAGTGGAGCATGTCCATCTTTTGAATGTGCTGAGGAGTGAAAGTGCTTGGAAAAGTCTTGAGCACTAACTGTAAGTTGACTGTTGTCTCTTCCTGGTTCTTCTGAGCGATGGTGTACCTGTTCACGAAACAAAATTAAGTATAGAGGAAAGAGTTGAGCATCTTGGCTTCGTCGTCTGTGATGTTTAGGTAGTCGTTCTCAATCCTGTCTTTCTCGATGAAGTCAATCAGCTCTCTCAAATCGTCTTTGTTGTTCGAGATCATCATTCTATCAAAATGTCATTAATGAACATTAAAAGATTCTCCCTACTAGCATCTTGAGAGGAGTTGAGATCTCTGGATTCTCTTTGAACTACTGTCGCAGCTCCTCGTTGTTGAGGTCAATTGAACTGTAGAGCATACCTGAAGTCTGTCTACGGGAGAAAGTCTGGTACTGTTGTCTATAGGTACGCAAGTAAGGATTCTGATTAGAGATCTGCAGATAAGCTGCTACTACTATCTCCTTCCTAATGATATAGATGTCGTCAGCATTACAAAAAGCAGACACACACATACATTCATCTTTATATTCAGCCTTGATGTCATTCTCAGAGCGTTTGATCTTCTGCTTGATGGATTGATTGTTCTCTGTGAGGTTTCGCTGCAGAGTCTGCCTCTGCTGGAAGAAGACAGTGGCATGCTCTGCGACTTGCATGAGTTGCTCAAAGGAGCGAATGATATCTCTGTATATGTAGTACTTGTGCCTCTCCAGCTTGCTTTTGTCCTCATTGCCTTGATGGAACAAGTTGCTATTGCAAAATTAATGCACGCGCATATAGTATACATTACTTTAATTATTGTCAAGACAGAGGATGTTAATGATCATGCATAGGTCAACTAGGATGAGGTAGATCATAAATATCCAGCTCAGGAAAGTCCAAGCAATGAATCGAGTGCCCTTGAGTACGTTCGAAGTGTTAATTTTAATAATATTGAGGTAGCCTTTAGCGATGACTAAGGGACCTAGTGCGAATCCAATGAACACACTTATTAGCAAGACTATGATGTTTTCAGTCCAGTACCAGACCATCTAGAAATGCTTGGAGACTTTCTTCATTGTGGCTTTCCAGAGACTGAAGACCACCAGTGGTGCAGTGAAATAGTTGAGAGGAGGAGGGATGAGCACAAATATTTCATAGCCGTTGCGCTCCTCTATTGACTAGAGGTACTTGGTAATGAACTGGTACTGGTAGTCGATTGAGTAGAAATCGCCGTTCCTGATCATGATATCATAGACCGTGGTCAAGATAGCGACTAGGTAGTTAAGCAAGAAGATATTAGAGAAGGTGACATGCACCATGTAAAGGATGGAGTGGGAGGTGGTGTAGTTGCCCATTTCTCTGTAGGGGTAGTTTGCAAAGAAATAGTCTATCAGAGCTCTGAATGTGGTGCTCAGAGAGTGATACACTTCAGCATCGTCAGTTATAACTTTGGATAATTTTTTATCTGGCTTAAATTTCTGAAGAGAGTAGCGAATACAGTCGTCATTAGCAACAAGTAGCACAACAAAATGATGATGCATAATATATCAGAAGTTCTAGGTTTCCAAGTTCTTCACCACCTTTTCGTATTTCTCCTCCTCAGTAGTTTTAAATTAAGTTAATGCTCTTATTAATTTCAGATATCACTTGTTGGGCGACCTTTGTGAAACATTTTAAGCTAAGAGAGGGACCATTTTCTTTATTAAAGATAGAGCAAGTTCCTTCCCGTCTATAATCATCTTTCAAATATCATTATACTGGAGTAGTTTTCCATATACCTTGCAGCCACTCTTTCGTGCCCTATCTCTAAAGAGGGAATATCTCTTTTCTATCTTTCCTAATAAAGAAGACCTTGAGTTTGACATCTAAGATGTCTCCTTCCTCCTCACTCTCTCTATCTACTCATGCCAAATAGTTCTTGTTGTAGAAGAAAATATTGCTAAAATTTAACTTTAAACCTAACAAGCTTACTGTAAGAATATCAAGTTCCTTTGCTGCACAGCGTACTTTATAATCATCTCATCCAGCTGTGTGGGGTACCTAGCCACTATCAAAGCTGACACCCTGTCTTCTCCCTATTTATTAAAAATAATCTTGAGTAGGTTGGTATTGAAACTGATGGCCAGCTATGATAATAATTAGCATGCTTGAATTATCTTGTTTATTTAGAAGATGGTCCTAAACAAGAACTCAAAATAATAAGTAATATCCCTAACTTTAAGACTTGTTTCTCTTGTCATCTGTGTTTTGAGAATAGAGCATAAACCCATCCATACTATAGTTTAATCGTCGTCCAAGCTCACTGAGAGCTCATCGTCATCTTCCTCATTTCTGGCTTTTTCATCATCATTCGAGTCAAAAATATTCCTCATTATTAAAATGAATAGTTAATTTTAGTTTCTGAGACTGGACCATCAGCTCTTCCTTCAAATAGAAAATTGAATAATCCTTATATCATTAATTTCTATAAACTTTTGTATTTTTGAGCATCTTCAGTGAGAGTATTTCTGAAGATAGGAATTAGCAAAATGATGAGGAAGGAGATGGTCTCCCAAAGCATCTTAAACAGTGTGATAGTCACTTTAGAGATGGAAGTTATCACCAGGAAATAGCTGAAGAATCTTAAATTACTGAAATTACAGATGTTTCATTATTCATTTTAAGAATCTAAGCCATGCGAACACCAACACTATGATTTAAATAGAGAAGAATAATTATTAATTTTTCTTTTTATTAATGATCATGTAGTAGTCCAGGAACCACTTCTTCCTTTCGTTTAGCAGCTGCGCTGGAGACGCATTCAATCATAAATTGATCATAGAAGAAGTGTATATATTTTTTTTTAGGATTGCCGATGACGTTGAAGGCGAGGATGTTGACGAAGCCACACAGCAGGTCGAACATGACCCACAAGTCGAAACTTATTCTCCTCCGAGAGAAGTAGTTACAAACCACAATGATGAACTTTCATTTTAAATTAGTTGTAGACGACTCGCCCACAGAAGGAGAAAAAGTAGGAGACGGATAAGATAGTGCCCAGCTAGTTGTAGAACTTGTAGGTTTCCAAGTTACCATTTATTTATTACTCAATCATCACTCTATCCTCCTCAGAAGCAGCAGTGGACAATTTTATTAAAAGGAATAATCGCTTTTATGATGAGTGGCATAGACCCTCTGGTTGAACAGACTCAGGTAGGAGTAGTTGATGTACTGGAAGGCGATCACCAAAATAGCTGCGCAAAAGAAGTCTCTCAAACATTCAAATCAATCACATATCATATTTATGTAGTCTCTGCAGAAAAGGACGAGGATGGACTCCTCCCTAAACTTCTTCTGGTAGATAAAATTGTACTCTTCGATGTTTGGCTTGAACTTAGAGCCCATGATCTCCCCCATGGTGATCTCTACTCCCTTCACCTGCTTCACTTCATGGTTTACGAGATACTGCATGCGGGAGAAGTGTTGTGACTTGCCGTCGATCATCTGCGAGTCCTTGCCCTCCCAGATCTTATCCAGCAGGAACTTTAGCTTATTCTTCACGATGAACTTCATAATCGCGTTGTCGGTGACTAAAGATAAATCAATGTATATATGCATATATTTGACTATGTTGAGGACGCTCCTGTCCTTGAAATCCTTCTCCATGAAAATCTGCTCTACGTCTTCGAACTGCATTGACTCCAAGACTATGCGGCCTAACTCCTCCTGCCTAACGATGATCTCGTTGCATTCCGTATCCAAGTAATTGAAGTCTAGAGTCATTGACTTACGCATTAAATAACTTACGGAGCTTGATCTACTTCAGAAACTGGATCATCAAAGCCAGGGTCATGATAGGATTCAAAACCACAAGATAAGAAAGTGAGAATGAGTTGAGTATAATTAATTTCTATACTTATAATCATGCGAGCCAAACTCGAAATTACTCAAAAATAACTACACATCATAAATTAGTTTCATTTTGACTTTAATAGAGAAGTAAAGAAGTTAATTATGGAAGTAAAAAAAATAATTAAGAACTTTGAGTACATACTATTTAAATTTTTATTCTTTGATAATAAAGCGAACGAATCACTTTGAAAATTTTTACAGCCTTGCTTGTGCCTACTGCTCTTACTCTTCACTTATGCGATACTGATAGCCTGCTGCCCTGTAGGTGGCACAATTACGGAGGTAAACCGATCTCAGGTCGAATATTTGAGAGGAGTAGGGAATTTAAGTGATGATGTAAGTAATGGTATCTCTACTAAAGCATCAGGAGAGATGTCTCCTTAGAAACCTTAATAAAAGTTATTCGAAGCTCAACTTCGGTCAAAAGAAAGGGCTTTCGCCATTTTTTGGGCTAAATGATAACCTAGAAACTATTACGACGCTATCTGATGATAATATAGAAGCTGAGCAACACTCAAATACCGAATTCATTCGATTTCAGCAGAAGCGAGAGAGGTTCCACATCAAAATTGAGAGAACCAAGATGAAGAAATATTGCTGAGGGTTGTTGATCGTAGCTGATTGACTGTCAAAATCTTAACTTAAAGGGCTTGATACGTTTGATAATCTTAACCTTTGATTGAGGAAGTTGACTCTCTATATATGGATAAGGTTTGTGTCTGGAATAAGATCGCGAGGCTAGCTAGTTTCCATGGCTGAGTATAAAGAGGTTAGAAATCTCTGAACTTGCACTAGCGATATCTTTATTTAGGCTATAAAATGCTGTCCTAGTTATAGAAGTGATTGAGTTGGGATTCAAACTTATTTAACAGTTAATTTCTGACCATACTTTGGAGTTTTAGGTTTTATATTGTAGGTGATAAGCATGTAGTTTGTGTCCAGATTTGGAGTGATCACTTGTTACTCCTATTTGTGAAATCACTAGAACGATTATTACTAAACTTGAAATGCATTCTTACTGAAGCTAAGGATTTTAATTTTCTGAAATCAGTGAACAAAAGCAGGTTTAATGGATAGAGCAATTTAGAATATGAAGATATCTTACGTCTATAATCTCTCCATGACCCAGTGAGTGAGTTCTTCGCTGTGCATATAATCAGAGTCAAAGTACTGATTCCTGAGTGCATTCTTTAAAAAGTACTGCTTCTCCTGCACCACACAGTAAAAGAAGAAATCCCAGTCTGAGAACTGATAGTAGTTTTATAACTATCAACTAGATATTGTAGTGAGCCTATCTCGCAAAGTAGTCTGAGGACGTTTCCTCTCCCATCAAACTTCCAACTCATGATGTTAGAGAGTAGGAACTCAGCGTCATGGAAATCAAACTACTGGTGCACTAATCGCATCAAGTCCTCGATAAAGAATACTGGAAGCAATTTGCTGTTCACTCTCGGAGTCATCAAACTTAAGAGGTGCCAAATATACTCATCAAAAAACTTCTTCTCCAAGGTTAAGGCCAATCTTGAGAACTATGCTTGGCTAGCTCTGATTTGAGAATTGTCTTCATCTTGTTGATATGATGAGTTTCACTATGTTAAACAAGGTTATTGACATTTAGCTTACTTGAATAGCGATTTAGGTGGCTCTGTAAATGCCTGTGCCTTGTCATCCTTCTCAAGAGTCTTGTTTCTTCTCTATCAGTGTATGTTTTGAGACTCCTCTATTCCCTTTTTAGTCTTCTACTTTGGCTTGGCTTTGAAATTTTTGGTTGAATCAAGATCCTAGCATGTTATTTCTAGATTAAAGAGTCAAAGTTAAGTACTGGGTTAGCATTGCTGTTCTTCTGCTTTTTCTGATTCTTACTCTTGTTGGATTTCTCATCTGAAGAACTGCCCTTCTTCTTTGTGGATCTCTCGTCCAGAGATGTCTGAGACTGAAAAATAAGCTAGCATCTTGTTTACAATCTGCCTTTATAAATTTCTTTTGCTCTTCCTTCTTCTACGCCTTGTGAGAGTACTGATTCTAGTTTATCTGAGTCACACCCTGGAGATGACGCTTAGTGGGGTTTACATTCTACTCGTACACGTTCATCAGCTTCCACACTATTATTCTCAGCAGCTTGTACTTTCTCATCAATAATGAATCACTATAAAGAGTATATACTTTTTGTAGAAGGTATTAGCAGTTTTAATCTGGTTGTTCTGGAGAGCTAGGAAGAACCCAAGTAAGGACTTGTTCCAGAGCTCCTCTGCTTACGCTTCCTTATCCAAAGACTTTTGAAGCTTGTATTGCTGCTGACTATAAACCAATTAAATTAAAAAAATTGTTAAGTTTAAAGATTGAAGGTGTTATAAGGTAGAGTCCATAAATATAGAAGGTAAAATTTTTAAAGAGAGTGGATATCTACCCAAGTGGATACAAATAAAATAAATCGGAAATAAGAAAGAAACATCTGGAATTATATTGAAGCTAATAATAACTTATACAGGTGGGTGAAAACTTACATAACTGCCTGGGTGTCGCCGTCGAAAGCTGCTCTCAGGTAAGGGTCGATGATGTCAGAAGATATTATCATAATCAAAACAAATGAATCATTATAATTAATTGCGCACTTATTATCCTAGAGACTCAAAGGTGAGACAATTAAATTTATAATAAGAACATAAAAAAACTTTGTTGTATCTGGCCTAATAAATTCCTAAATTTGGATACTTTTTGAAATTTTTATTTAAGAAAATAAGCCATTTGTTAGTAAGTGGGTGGTGTTGTTGTGTTGACTTACATGGAGTAAATATTAGATTTTTATTTTCCAAAGTTGTCTAGCTGATTGTTGGACCTGTTTATCCTCTCGCTCTTGGGGTTAAATTTAATCTCCAATAATAAGAAGAAGAGAAAAAAATAAAATTCTGATTTAATAAATACACAAGTAAGATAGGATGAGTATCAATTATTTTTAAAATTCATTTTTATCAATGTCACCTTTATTTTTAAAAGACAACAAAAATTAATTTACTCAATTAAGTGCATGCTTTCATAAATAGCGAGTATTTAATAATCTTATTTCTATTACATCAAAGAAAAATCATTAAAGCACTTATAAATCAAAAAGTAATTTAGATTTTTTGTAACTTGCATAGTGAAACTTGAATAGCGATTATTTATAATATCTAGAATTGTGAGGATTAAGAAAAACTTTTGCATAAGGGAAGGAGGAAACGTATTATTGAATCCAATATAAAAATGAACCCCATTTCTAATTATATAAATAAGTCATTAATTATAAAATTTTATATTTAAAAGAAGATTTACAGAAATATTAAATTAATCTGAAAAAAAATTCATTCAGTTTCATTCAAAAAATTAGAAAATAATCTAGTCAAAATCAAAATATTTTCATCATAAAAATCATACATATACAGTTCAGAAATTGTTTTTAATTATTTATATAAGTTTAAATATTGCTTGAGAAATGATAAAAATCTATATGCGATTTATAAAAGTAGAGTAAGAAATTATTTTTATACTTGCTTAAGTATCATAAGGATTAAGGTAACTTGAAAAAATAAATAAGGGATAGATTGCTAGCCGTCGCCGGCATTGTCATCTTCTTGTTTGTCCTCCAGGTCCATGTTCCTTCTTTGCTCTTCGAGGGCATAGTTATTGCCCACTTCTTTGAAAGAACTCGCCGAGTACATTTTCTTCTCTAATTCACTTTAAATTATTATTAAGCCTAATTAACCTCACCAGTGGATCACAATCAATTACTCGCAGCTTCACTTCTCACTCACATTAATATGCTCATTTAATCAATTAGAGAAATAAAGCTAAGACAAATTATGTTGCAGCCTCAATTGAGCACAACTTGAAGTTCCACCTAGTGCTTCTAGCGTGAATAGAAAACTCCTCCTATTAAAGCAAGGACTATGACGTTTAAGAGCAATATGATTCCGTTTATCATCTTCTTGTTCCATTTCAGATTCTATAGCTTCTTCTGGTAATCTTCATACTCCTTCTTTACTTGAGTCAGTTCATCTTCTGTGCGTTAATGAAGAATCCTCTATCTCTCCAACTCCTTATCTTTTTGGAAATCCTGCTTGCTAGTTATGGCTACCTGGTTTTCAAGCAAATGCACTTCCTCTATGGTAAGAGTCAGACTCTACTCGAAGTTTGCCCTTATCTTAGCGGCTCTCAACTCTTCCTCCTGTATCTGCAACTCAATTTCTAGCACCTCTCTTTCTTTGGCGTGCAATTAAATGTCAAGCTGCATCTTTTCTCTTTCAAAGTCAAATCCATCCCCAATCAATAAAAATACTGTCTGGATTATAAACTCAAGTTTATACTAGCTTTAAATGACTTGAGCCACTCCGCTGATGTTATTCTCAACTTCCTGATGCTCGGCCAAATCCTGCTCCTTCTTATTGAGAGCAATCTAGAATATCTTGAGCGACTGCTCTCCCTCAATCTGCTTCTTAACTCTGCCGCGTAATCTCTCCAGCTCATTCACTAACTCCAACTCCTTCTCATGAAGTTAGATTAGTTATTCCCGCAAACTATCTACCTTTTGCATATTTTACTCATTCTGTTCATCAGTACTGGCTATACTTTAATTCAGCTGTTGCATCTTTGCCTACTCTTCCCTAATCTTTATGCGGTAGCCGTCTGTGCGCATCACAAACTCCTGGAATATCACAAACATATCCTCGTTTTAGAATTTGAAAGTTATCCTCTCAAAATCCATTACAATCATAAACTGAAACTTACTTTATCATATATGTATTATGATCCGCTCTCATTTTCATCACGTCTGCTTTGATATTTGAAATCTCTAGAAAAGAAAGCGTCTTATCAGCAAACCGCTACTTCAGCAACAATAGTCTTTGCTATCTGGCAAGCTACTCCTTATAAATCCTCTTCATCTAATTCAGCTTCTGCTCTGTGACTTGCTTCTTAAAGCCTTGGTGCATTCTAATGACTTGGGACCTATCTCCAGTAGACCTCTTATTCATTTCATAAATCTAGTCTAACTTTTTAGCTTGAGCAGCGCTCAGTCTCTAAAATAAAAGCTATTCTCTGAACAAGTTCTAAGTCTCTTGGAGAACCTACTCATTGTATGCGAAATCAGCGATGGTTTTTCGGCAAATAAAATACTTATTCGTTGGTGTAAATAATTGTCAACCATGTATGATTAAAGGTATAGAGGCTTTGATAGATTTGAACTTGAAATAGGATATTTTAGTTTTTTAACTGAGACGATGTATCCTATCTGATACTTTGGTTTTAGCATTTCTCAAGGTGTTAATCTTGGCGGCGAGTGCATCCTTCTCAGTCTTGAATTTAGTTATCTGCTCCTGGTGAGAGGACTTGATGGACTGGACATTTTTAGCAATTTACTCTAGTTCAATCTTCTTTTGAGATATTTTGGCTTTGAGCATGTCTATCAGCTGTTGCAAAGCCTCTTGCTCAGGATCTTGCTATTTCATCTAGGGATCTTGAGCTTGCTAGTTGTTCTATTACATCTAAGCTTCCATTGTTAATTCCTAATTAGCACTTTATTTATAATTATATCCCATTAAGTTTTAGAGCAAATTCAAATTCAATAGATAACATTTATCATTAAGTTAAAGATTAATAACACAATAAAATATTAATTATGAACAAAAACAAGCAGATTTATTGCAGATTTAGCTTCAAATTTACACTTATTCTATATTTCATTTCCATTAACACCTAAAAATGAATCAGAAAGATTAGAAATACTAAAAAACTCTTTGAATTCATTCTATGAGAATAGAATTACCCTCTTTAAAAGTGATATCGTATTCTGATATTACAGATTTTCTTAAGCACATAAAATGAAAGCAAGTACAAAAGCATTTTCACTTCACGTCCAAGAATATGACGATGCAGGTTAGGTCAGCACAAGTGTTCTCTTCTTCCTTCATCTATAACTTATAAGCTTCTTTGACCAAAGTCTCTGCGGCTGCTTGTGAATTCTTTTACTCGTAGAAGGGCTGAACAATTCTGGCGACATCCATATTCTGCAAAAATTCACACACTCCATTATTAGCAAGCACTAAGAACTTATCTTTAGAAGTAAGCTATATCTCCTTAATATCTGGATTAGCAGTCACACCGGCTTGAATAGCTACCTGGTTTCCAAATGCTCTGGTCATAGTGAGACCTGGTATATTTTCATCTTTTAGCCATACTCTTAAAGGGCCCAGTGGGTTACCTTAAAAGTCCCTGTAATTGTCGATTCTTCCCCCTGCTTTGATGATTATCTCTGCTTCTTATTCATCTTGAGGCTTGTGATCTTTCGACAAAGCCTCACATTCAAGCTCTTTTCGAAATTTAAGAGAACTATATCTAATCTTACAGTCGTTGATAACTAAATAACTTAAAACAAATTATATTTATAAGATTAAAACTCTAGCAATAATGGCTCTTGAATCGCCCACATTTGCAATATAAACAAAACTTCCCAAAACGAGCACACTAATGCAATTTGATCCACTAAGTAAGAAGCAGTTATGATTTTTAAAATTATTTTACCTATAATTGACATCATTCACATTCTTAAGAACTTCTTAATTCGTGTCAGAGAAACTCGCTTTTAAAGCTGAGAAAATCATTGAAGAATCTGGCTAAAGTAAAATTCCATTTTCCTATATGCTTTCTCTAAGATGTGTCTCTAAAATGATGGGAAGTCTGTCTTTGATAAGCTCACTGACAGATTTACCATGAACGCCATGTCCATCGCACACTGAAAAGAAGTGGCAATATTTCAAGCCAAGGAATTTGGGGTTGAGGATATAACTGTTCTAGCTCTCTCTGTCTGAATTACCTTACTTCACCCCAGTCTTTGTTGCAAAAGCGAATCTCGTGATCACATTAGAATGCAAATATCTGCAAAATAAAAATACAATAAATGAAATTGTTTAAAAAAATAAAATGCCTATTGTCAGTATTAATTAAGAATAGATAAAGACTTGCCAAGTTTGTGAGTCCATTCTGTCTAGCGGCGGTTTCTTCTTTTACTTTATTTAATTGCCCAAGACAATTTAATTAAAAATATCCTCTTAATTATCAGATTTAATTACTTGAATTAAAAATATGTATAATTCAAAATAAGATCTTTTTTTTATTTAGTGCTATAAAACTAAATATGATGCAATAAATATAAGATTGATTATATTTTGCCCTTGTTTTGCTTTTTATCTTCATAATTTCTTAGTAATTTTTACATTGAGATTGTATGTTGACATAGATATTAGAAGCAAGAAAAAAGATTGATTTTGATTTAAGTTTTAAGAATTATAAGCTTGAATTAAGAAGAGAGAGAGTCAAAGAGCGACTCTGCTACTTAAAGTCAAGCTAGCAAGTTTTGGTAAGGTTTCATGCTAGTTGACCATTGATTGATTGAAGTGTGGTAACTCACAACTCTTGCTGAGTAGGAGTGCCAGTTGACTTGTAGGCCATGGCGAATGAGGAGTTGTCCAACAGATACTGGCAGGCAGCATTCTCATCGCACTTGAACTTCTTCAAGGCCTCAACGCACTCGTCGAAAGTGCCTAGGTTAGCGTCAGCAAGGTTAATAGCTGCCTTGAAAAGTTGCTCTTGGTTCTCTGTGATGCGGACTTGCAAGTCTAGCACTTGGCCAAAGCTGTTGCCTTTGGGGCCGAAGAAAGCCAGCTGGAGCTTGAGCGCGTTCTCACCTTCCTCACTTGAGGGGTTGATATTCTGGGGGATCTGGATGGGAATGTTTAACTTGAAAGTTTGCATTCCTCTTACTTCCTGATCGATTGGAATATCGCCCACGATGAGTTGGCTCGTACCCTTAAGCTGTGCTTGTCTATCGAGCAGCCCGATAAAGCAACCTCTCTTCCAAGGCCACTTGGTCTGATTCTGTACTTCAATTGGAGCGTAAACTTAAAATACTAGAGACTCTGGTCTTTAACTCTATAATTGCTTTAGATGACTGAGCCTGGCTCTCCTTCGAGCTCTTCTAAAGGCTTGGAAATGAAGATGGCGCGGGCTTGAGACCACTTGGATCTCTCTTTGCCGAAGCCCCAGTCTTGCTCTTCGTTTCCTTCTGGTTTGCATCCTCCGCCGAGGTAGGCCTTAGCCATGTCGATCCATTCACTCGAATTATAATAGCATTATAGACTATAGTAGTAGTTCTCTATATTCTTATTGAGAAGCGACTTACTTGAGGTGAGGGTTCTGTTGGAAGAACTCATTGGCTCTCCATCTGCCGCCTCTGCAGCCTCTTCCACCTCTCCATCCTCTGTGTCCATGGTGACCGTGATGGCCGTGGTGGTGATGAGGATGCTCTTGCTGAGAGTCTTCTTCAGGCTCCTCTTCATCCTCCTCTTCCTTTTGCTCTTGGAAGGCTTAGGCATGTTGATGCTTGAGCTCATCGATGATGTTCTTGGCTTCTTCGTCTTCGTTGAAGGCAGCAAGAATGACCTTGGGTGCATTCTCTGGTCTCTGAATCTTGATGAAGGGGTGCTCATGGCCGAGTCTTTCCTCGCAAATCTCGCAGTAGTCGAAGTTCTTGCACACGCAGCACTTGTATCTCACACCCATGATGGGAGCAGCTCCACAGCCATCGCAAGCAACTCTCTCGTGGATGGCTACTGCCTTGGGATTAGGCTGGCTGGTGGCAGTTGCTGAGGGATTCTGTTGTTAGCCGTTAGAATTCTGAGGAACACCCTTCTCAAAGACTTAACCAAGTTCTTTAAACTTGATCAGGTTCTCGAAGATGTGAGGAGCAGATGACTCCAACTCCTTCATGATCAAGCATCTGAGTGCCTTTCTGGGAGGCAGGCCTGATTTCTTGGCCATGCACTTTTGCTTAGGTCGCTCTTCGTCGGCTGAGGAGTTTGCTGAGTCTTCTGAGTCGCTGTCAGAAAGTTTGGGAATAGTTTGGATCTCAGTGGCAGCAGTGCGAGCTGTCTTCACCTCTTCCTTGACCTCTTCAGCTGCTTTGAGGACCTTCTTAACAGTCTTCTTGAGGGTCTTGGCTTCTTTCTTAGCCAACTTATCTTCCTTCTTGGCAGCTTTTTCTTTGAGCTTTTTGTCTTTCTTTTCTTTCTTAACCTTCGCCTCGATTGCAGCAGTCTCGGGTTTTATCGGCTTAGCAAAAATAAAATTTAGCAATATTGTAAAAAACGGAATGAAGTTAAAAAATAGATAATAAGTATAGGTGCTGTAGTTTATAATGATTTTTATAAAGTAGGATCAGCTTAAGTAGCATTCTCAATCGGTCTCGTGGATCTGGCTAGGCGATAGATGCGGATAGATTCCGAGAGTGGCCGCTACTTTTTATTATAAATTCTCAACTATATTCTCTCATTCATTTTAATTCTTTTGATCTTAAAATTATATATGTGTGAATCTATGATTTATTTATAAAATAAACTCTGATTGGATTATAATAGCGAAGATTTGTGATTTGTTGAGGAGATCAGAGACCTCCTGAGGAGACTTGAACTCAACCAAGAGTTGCATCTTGCTGTTAAAGTTCTTCTCAGCCACCTGGTAGGCAACATACAAGTCATCATCATCAGAGACGTTAATGAGTTCGTTGTCAGTGTCCATGTACTTTATGCTGTAGTCTCTCAGGATGTTGCCAGTCGACTCCTGGATATATTGGAAGTTAAGGGGATCGCGGGCGTCCTTGAAGTGGGTCTCCACGAGCTGAGTGAGCTCTGCGAAGTTTTTGGGATTTTCTCTAAGGCGCTTGGCCTTGTTGTTCGTCTTTAACTTGACCTCCATTTAGTGGGGCTAGCTTGGATACGATTAGAAGAAGAATATTAAACTTAAAAGTTATTATCGCTCAATCATAAATGAAATAGTATAATCTTTTTGTGATGTGTTATTTTTTATATGTGTGTGATATTATAAAATAGAGGATTCTGTTTGCTTAAATAGGGAGTATTTGGTTAATAAATCAGACTTTTTCATTAGGAAAGCATGTGTGCATTAACCACGTAAATCAACCAATATTAAAAGCCCACCAAATCTGTTTCATCACTCCTCACAAAATTATTATCCAAATTTACTACTAAACAATTTATAATGAAAAACAAAGTTGCATTTATATATAGAATTGATATTAGCAATCAGTCCACTGGGTACTTGGAAGTGGAAGGAAAATTAAAGCTATAGTTGTTACTGTTAGAGTAATTAAATTAACTTTGCTACCCTGCTCCGTAGCTCGCTCTCGTCTCTTGAGCTCTCTGATCTCTCGTCGTTGCGTGGGACTGATTCACTTACAATTTTAAGTTAAATGGCTTAAAAAATATGCATAAAGCTGAGAATTGAATTTGATTATCACAAGCACTTATTTTTTTAGATAAGTCATTTCACTTTATGATGTAAACTCGAGTGAAAAATAAGTAAGAGTAATCTCTTAGCAGATACAATTTTGACTTCCAACCTATGTTTAGTTAATGATTTGCTAATAAAAGAATCTTGCCAATCATTTATAATATGAAGGGTGGACTATATTTTACTCTGACAGGCCGTATAAATTTGTTATTACGGTCTTTTTGGGGATTATCTTCTTCTAAAATCAAATGAAGAGGTGAAAAGCAGTTAAAAATTTAAAAATCATTTCATTTTAAGAATGCTTAAATTTTTAAGCTTTAAAAAACTGAAAATTTAAAGATATTTTCTCGAGATCATTTTTATTAAGTATGAACGAGATCATCCCCGCACCTTAAATTTTTCCTTTATCTTCATTAATATTTGAAGTATTTCATTTCTGTAAGTAATTTAATCAAATGGGGATTAAAAGCTCCTTATTTTGTTTAACGGAGGCCTATCGATTGATCAAGTTAATCTTTCAGGGGCTTTTATAAAGGCTGCGGGTGGTTGATAGGCAGTATTTTATCAGGTTGGTTATACTTGAACTGATACTGATTGTATCCTCTATCTATCCCTGGCAGACTAAAGCTGGACTACCCAGCTGTAATTAAAGATAATGATGATATCTTTGCTGCAGTTTGTTAGACAGAGCTCAAGGAGTTGGAATGGATGAGATTTTGATTGGCTTCAAAGGGGTTGGAGAGGTTGCTCTTATGAGTTTGTCTCTAGCCGTCTTGGTCGTTGTACCTGTAGTTTTGATCTGCGTACCTCCTGTCAGTGGATGGAAGCATAGTGCCATTTGGTGAGTTACTTTGATTCATTCGGTAGGGATCAGCTCCAACCATCGACCTCTTGGCTTCATCCATTTGATTCAGTTCCTGGTAGAATCTGTCCTTAAACTTCTAGTCCCTCTCATCTTTTACACCTCCTCTCTGCCCAAATCAAATAATAATCGTGACTCGTTCTCTATCGTTTGAGAGTGTGAGTGGTTTGGCTGCTTCTTAGGGTTGAACAATCCAAAGTCTATGCTGCCCCCGTTGGTTTGATTCACCTGCGAAATGGTGGAGAATACCTTGTTCCTATTCTCTCCAAGGATGTTGCTTACTATAAGTGACCCTGCTTTTTAGATACTCGTTTGAAACTACTTAGGCCTGTCATCGTACAAAAGCTGAGGCGGTTGTTGATAATTGAAGTTCTCAAACTGCTTGACTGACCTATTGAAGTTGTCTCTGTTCTGCTGCTCGTACATTAGCATGTTCTTCTGATTGTTCCTTAGATCATAACCCTACTGATTGTTGAATTGGGATTCAGGTTGTCGTTGTGAGGACTTCTCCTGGATAGCTGGGAGGTATTGACTTTGACGTTGCTGATGTCTAGAAGGCTTAAACTCCGAGCCAGGTGAGAAGTTGCTGTCCATAGCTGACACAACCTAGTCATATCGTGAACTCTTGTGGGGTGAGGCATATGGCTTAAGAGTTGCGTTGGGTAGTTGCTTCAACAGGCTTATCTCTTTTTATATGATCTGAGGAGGGGCTTGGAAGTTATTCTCTGCTCTTCTTTCTTGCTTTTAATTGCTAAGTTCAAGAGCAGGCGGACTCTCCTGATAAACTCAACACAATCTTAGTAGATATGTAGCAAGCATTTTTAATTCCAATAAAACTGTATCAAATTATTCTATTTCAATAAATTTATCTGTTCTTATTCTTTTGGTTCTGTTATTGAGCCTGCACCTTATCAATGAACTTTGCATCCTGCTTCATCTAGCTCTTGTCCACTTGAGCAGCACCTTCCTCTCATAGATCTTTATATCTACCCTTACTCTAATCCTAGTTTCTTCTGTCCCTCTGCTCTTGCTGCACTTTCTAGTATTCCTCCATTAGGATGGACTTGGCTTATGCTTTCTCAATTAGGGATTCTCGATTCTGATCTGCTGCTTCTTGAGCTTGGAGTTTGTGCAGCTCCTCTGGCTCAATCTTCTTAGGCTGGAAATCTATGGACTGAAGCACCTTGTCAGTCGGCTTCTTGACCACCTTCATCTTCTTCACCTGAGACTGAACTGGCTGCAGCTCATAAGACCCAGACGCCTAGTTAAGCAAAAACCTTCTGGCTGATTCCTCGTTGGCTTGCCTCTGCCGCTCTTTCTCCTTAAGCAGTCGCTTCGTCTGCTCGTCAAGCACTATCTCAGGCTGCTTGAGTTCGAAGTTATCTGACTCCCTTCACTTCTCAATCTCATAGGTCCCTAAGTCCAAACATATAGGTGTAGTTTATAGTAAGTCTGAGCCTTGTCTCTTATTTTGAGATTGCTTTTCCTTATCGAGCTTCTCCTATCTCTGCTTCTCCTTCTCTCTCCGCCTCTTCTCTTCCTTCTCGTGCTTGATTGAAAGCATGATTGCCTCTTGCTGCTAGGCCATCTCCTTCTATTGCCTCTATTCTTCCCGCTCTCTCTCCTTTTCTCTTTCTCGCTCTTTCTTCTGCTCTCTTTCCCGTTCTTCCTGCTCCTACTCTCTCCTCTTTCTGATCCTCTCTTCCTCTGCTCGCTATCTCTCCCCTGAATTGACTCTTGGCTGGATATTGGGAGCATCCTGAGTTTTCTTAATCGATATCCCCTCTGGTCCTATTATACAAATATAACCCACTATTTATTAAAAAATTCAAAGATGTTTTTTTTTCTTCTCTAATTTAAAATAAAAAGTATTTCATTTGATCTTAGACAAAAAATCTTGCTCTTATAAATATTGTTTATTACAGAGAGAATAGTAGACTTAGATGTCTATAAAGTGTATAATTATATTTTTTGCCCTCTGACCTTAAGATCAGGGGAGGGATGAAGTGCATCTCCCCCTGATCTTTTTATGGTCAAAAATGCTAAAATATCGCCCATTTTTAGCAAAATTGGCAAAAATGACAAAAATTTAAGAGATTTTGGCTTTTGAAATTATCATTTTTTTAATATTTTTCTTCTATTAAGAATTTGAGTCAAATTTGAAAAACTCTGTATTCATCTACTTTATAAGAGTTAGTCTTGTATATTTTATGATTGCAGATAACAGACCTAAGCTAAGCACTTAATTAACTTGTATTCAATAATAATCAATAAACTTGTGATATTCCTAAAAAAATGATTACAAAGCCCTTTTTTTTAGTTGAAATCAGAATTAGAGTTCATACACTGCTAAATATTATTTATTTCAACTACAATCTTAACATTTTTTATTCTTCTTAATAAATATATTCGCAAAAAAGGACCACAAATAAATGCTATACATTTATAAATAATGAAGGGTCAACTTCGTTTAAGGCGTAAATTAGCTCTACATTGTTTAAAAACTAAATTTATAAAATTGAATTTGAGTTAAAATCTTTTTTAACCTACTTTCCGAAAAAATTTAAATCATAAATTTTGACTCATTAGGAAATTTCAAAGGCCAAAATATCTTTTTGTTATTTTGGGGCAATTTTGATAAAAATCGGCGATTTTTTTAGCATTTTTGACCATTATAAGATCAGTGAGAGAAGCACTTCCATCCTTCCCCCTAAAATCAAAATGCAAAGAGTATGTAGATAATTTAAATAAAATTGATCGACTCAGACGTGAGGGAGATTATATTGAAAGGATAGACATTAACTAGAAAATTTTATCGTATTTACTATAGATTAATTTCTTGTTTTTTGTTGTTCTTAAAAACCCCATAATATTAATCTTTTAACGTTTGATTTTGAAATTGTAGAAATATAATCAACTTTGTGTATAATAATGTATAAGGAATTAGCTAATTATATATTGTTGTACAGTAGTTTTAGCCCATTTTGGCCATAGCTATTCTTAAAAATTCGAAGAATTTATTAATCACAACTAATTCTCACTTTCTTATCACATCATAGGGTTTTTGGGTTTAGAATGAGCAATTTGAGCTCAAGAATGGAATGCTATAATAGTTAACTTTCCTTTTTTGCTTCAGTTTCTTTGGAAAACCAACAATAATCCTACTATGCTTTAGTATCAGAATATAACTCTCTTCTTGTTCTCTTAGTGATCAACATGGCCTTCATTGCTTTATTTTACTGGTCTCTATCATCTATCGATATTTTAAAGTTTCAGTATTAATTAAAGCAGACATCAAATAAAGTCTGAAAAGTATTTATTAATAATTTAAATCAAACATAAAGCAGTCCTAAATTGACAAATGCATTTCTCACACTAAATCTAATTTGTAGTTTTCAATTATAATTTTACTTGCAATTGTAATCACCCAATCTACTTCTTCTTCTTGTTTATTTCTTGTATTTTAAATTCCTGAATCAACTACTTCTATTTTACCTTAATGGATTTAAGTAATATTTTAAGCCATAATATTTTGAGACTCTCAATCTGATTTCTGTTATTATTATTTTCACCATCAGTCTTGGGCCTCCTACCCTCTAGTATGTCAATCGCTTTCTGCATTTCCTAAGAGCTGATGTGGTCTCTAAAGTAAGAATGCTTGAGGATCTGTCTGCAGTCAGGCCTTTTGAGTGGGTCGTACTTCAGCATCCATTCCATCAAATCAACTGCATCCCTACTCGCATACTGCAGTAGCTTACTTAAGTGCAAATGAGAAATTATTAATTTCACTTTTAAGAAGTGGACTTTCTCAAACTGAGGAAATCTAATACCCTTTCGCTCTGCGAGGCGATGTCCATCAGGCCAGTCCTTTTAGCCTGGGGTTCCAAGCACTTGGCAGATTTTATTTAGCTAATCCAACTCACTATTGCCAGGGAAGATTGGCCTCATTAAGTACAGCTCTGCCATAATACACCCCAGAGCAAAAATATCCACAGGGTAGTTGTAACCTCTAGACCGCAGCACGCATTCAGGCGCTCGATACCACCTTGTCGAGATGTACTCAGTGAAGGGAGGGTTGCTCTTGGTATCCCTCACTAAGCCGAAGTCAGATATTTTAGCAGTATTATAGGATCAATATTATTAGATTATCTTGGCTTGGTTTAATTTATAAGTGCATTTTGCTTGATTGAGTCCTTGTTCTGTGGTTCATAATTTATTACGCTCTAAATTAAATAAACTCTTAACTTTTATCTTGTCTACGATAACTACTACATCAACTACCAAAACATTTACTAATAAACTTGAAAGCTCTTGTAAAGGAAGTCATCACTTTAAAGCATTCGCTGTCATGTTAAAAACTTTTCAAAAGTGTGCTTGTATTTGTGTACTTTTGAAAAACATTTAGAGCATTATCAAAAACTCAAAATAAGACTGACGATATGTTCTTCATGATTTTAACTTTGAACTTGCAGGTGTTCGCACCTTCATTAATTAAAATACATAATATTTTAAACGAATCACACATTCAATATATATAATCTCTCTTGTAAACTCTCTCTTGATTAATTTTGGTTACTTTCGATAATCTAATCTTATTTATCTTATATTGTGGGTGTACATGAGGATGTTGTCTGGCTTCAAATCCCTGTGGAAGAACCCATTCTTGTGCACATAGGCCAGTCCCTGCACCACCTGAAACATGATCTTCCTCACCTCACTATCATTGAAGGGCTAGTTGTTATTGCGTCTTTCCTTTGTGTATTTATATAGGTCTTTGTCTAGCAGCTCAAACATCATGTAGAGGGTGTTATCATGTCTGATGACTTCCTTCAGCTTCACTATATTGGGGTGCTGCAACTGTATTAGCGCCTTCACCTCAGGGTTTCCAACAGCATCTTCCCACGTCTTGTACTTCCGCTTGAACTACTTCATCGCCAGGATCTCTCCCGACTCTCAGTCCTACACCTTAAACACGTTACCGAAAGAGCCGTCTCCCAGAGAGCTCAGTATTTTAAACCTATCCATTGTTCACTGCTTATATTTCTCCCTATTAAATTTACTTATTTCATCTTTATCCATCTAAGAGCTCACATTATGAAATTAACAGTGAGAGCTAATTAAAAACATACACCTATAAACATCTACTTCTTCATTGGTTCACTTGGCGCTGTGATGGATGAGGACAACGTCGTTCTCTTGCATGATATAATCTTTCCCAAACTTCTGCATCCTGTTTTTGCCCCTGATGGCCTCTTCGGTCTCGTATTTCTCATAGTCTTCCACCTTACAGATCTCTGCGCAGATGAACTTAGTCTCAAAAGTAGAGTGGATCTTACCAGCTGCCTGTGGAGCAGTTGATCCTTTAGGAATAAACCAAGACGATTTAGATTAGATTACAATGTTTAATAAAACAAATAGGTAACCAAGACGATACTTAAGTGGGTCCTGCTGTATAAAACTTTTGCAAACCTAGAATGTCGCTGCAATTTTCAAGTAGAAGGTCCAATTATTATTTTTAAATTTGAATATAATTAACTCTCCTTCATCCCATAAGCTTGCATGAATTCCTCTGCTGCTTCTTATCCATCGTCGTTCTTAATTTATACGATGTCGTTCTCAAGCAAAGCACTGAGTGTGACTACTGGCGTTCCAGGGTACTTTTCTTTGACATAGGCAGTGAATTTATCTGCTAGTTCGTTGGATCCTTGCTGAACTGAGTCAGCATCTATGTTGCACGCATATACAATGGGCTTTGCGGTAATGAGAGGGAGCTATCTCACGATATCGATTTCGTCATGTACGAAGTTGAGAGAACGCACTGGCTCTCCGTTGTCAAGAGCCTTAAATACTCGCTCCCAGATATTTGTCTCCTTGGTGCTCATATTTTTCTATCAAAGGTTAATAATTCTAGCTTTAAGGTCTTACCTTGCCCCTCCTCTTATGGCAGATTTCCAAGTCTGATAGTACTAATTCTGTTTGCACGTTTTCCATCTCGTTAACAGGGTCCAAATTAGTTACGTCTTCCTACACAGAGCTAATAAACTTCATTCTATTCGTACCACATGGATCACATTCACAAATTAGACTTGCAATATTTATTATCAGCATTGAAAATAAATTTATAAATTGATATCGCTGAAGCACCTCACCAAATGCACGATTGAGGACACACTTCTGATATTGGACAAGAACTTATTTCCCAGACCTGCTCCCTCGCTGGCTCCTTTGATCAGTCCAGCTATGTCCCACATCTCTATCTAAGCTGGTGTTATCTTCTCTGGCTTGCAGGCCTTAGACAATTTACTATAGTAATTCTCATAGTATATCATAATCAATTATTTATTGATGCTCTGATATTCTTATCATGGACTGCAACTTTGGCTACATTAGGATCGATAGTGCAGAAGGGGTAGTTCTTGGCTTGAGCTAACTATATCACTTAACACGAAGGTAGTTGTAAATTACTTGAGTTCTATTAAGTGCGTTGAACAATGTTGACTTTCCTATGTTAGGATACCCAACTATCCCCACTGAAGTGGCCAGGGAGAAAGACCTCTTGCCTGTCTGGCTATTTGTCAAGTTTGAACTAGTATTAACTCTGGTTGTTGCTACTGCTGTCTGTTTTAATTGATTTTACAATCGCTTCAACTATTACTTAATATAAACAAGCATAAACAGAAATAGTGATTATCAATGTATGCGATTATAATTGATGGCTTGCATTATTTTACAATTATTTATAATCCAAAAAGAAGTCTCCCTACTTTGCCTTCACTCACAGACTTAGAAAGAGATGCAGCAGAAATAAATAATAATTAATACGCAGGGCATTAAGATTCTTAAAACATAATGGCGAGCGTTTAATAGAAGAGTGATGTGTTTGAACTATTAATTGTTTAAATAAACTGAATCACGGGATGAGTGGGGCGGCAGTGGCGACTCCTGCCCCCTCTCCCCTTTTGAACATCAGGTAGTTCTATCATTTAGTAAGGAAGATCATCCAAGTGGCCCCGCCTGCTCTCCTCATAAAAGGGAGAAGGGGCGCTCCGTTCCTACCAAGTTATTGTGAATTTTAGGTTGTGCCTAAAAATAATTAATGAAACCATAGACGACTTTACGCAGGCTTCAACGCAGGTTACGTAGTCTCTCATTGGGTACATGCATGTCTTAGTCGGGTTAACCTATACACGTATATTTACTTACTTCATCAAAAATATTTAAGCCTCCCCCACACAGTCTTTCACCTATTATCTTCTCTCTTCACTTACCTTGATGATAGTTGCTAGCTTGGACTCACATCTCTCAAGCTTCTCCTTCCAGTAAATGCATTGAGGCTTGCAGAATTCCAGGATGAGGGGCTTGGGGTTAACTCCTCTGTCCACAACGGAAAGTTAAGAGTCGATGGTCACGCTAGACCCTGGAGAGTAATAGTTCTTAACAGGGAAATGCAAATTTTTCTCCATTTCAATTTAATTATTAATCTTGATTTCAATTCTTGCTTTCACTCTTGGTAATCTTACTTACTCACACAATATGTGATTGGTAGTTGCTTTTTTAAGTTAAAGCTGGTTAAGAATTAAAATTGTCCTCGCTCTCTTTCTACTTTAATGAACTTTTATATAGGTAGAATTTATATATAGGTTGATTAATGGAGTAATAAATTATAAGGAATACGAAGATAAGTATCGTGCTGCTGCTTTAGAGAGTGAGTGTTTGAGAGTAGTATGCAGCTAGCTGGGATATTATAAAGGAGAGTTTAATTACAATGAAGGAGGAGATCACTTCACATCGAGGAAGATCACGATGCAAGTGATATCGTCTATTGAGTCTTCTTCTCTTTTCCACTTCTTAAAAGCCTCCCTTACGAGACACTCTGCTGCGCCCTCAGCATTTTTCTTAAGATAGAAGGGGTGGATGATTCTAGCCACTTCTATATTTTTCATGAACTCCCATATTCCATCACTTGCTAGTACTATAAACTTATCGCAAGGAGTCAATTCCAGCTCAGTGAACTCTGGAATAGCAGTCACTCCCACTCTTGCTGCCATGAGGTCTCCAAAGGATCTAGTCATTGCTAGTCCTGGGATATCCTCAGTCTTAAGCCAAACTCTGAGTGGACCGAGTGGATTGCCATGTGGGTCTCTGTATGAATCGATTCTGCCTCCTGCGTTTAAGATAACCTCAGCCTCTAGTTTATCATCAGGCTTGTGGTCTCTCGAGAGGGCATCGCATGCAAGTTCTAAATGCGTCATTAGATTTTTTCCCTAGATCTTACAATCATTAAACACTCTTAAACTTAACAATAATATTAATGTCTTAACTCTTGCAATGACTGCTCTTGAATCCCCCACGTTAGCCACATAAATCTTCTTGCCGTAGGTAAGAACACTAATGCAAGTGGATCCACTATAGTATAATTAGCAAGCGTTTAATATTTCTTACCTGAATCTAACGTCGCTCAAGATAGTGCATACTTCTTTATTGGTCTCTGCGAAGCCTTCCTTCATAGCTGAGAAAATGAAGGACTTATCAGGATAGGTTGCCAAATCGTGCTCCTTCAGCTTCTCTTTCAGGTGGTTCTCAATGATGAAGGGCAGTCTGTGCTTCAATAACCCACTCACCTCTCTTCCATACAGACCATGGCCATCACACACTGAGAAAAAGTGGCAATGCCTCAAACCTAGGAAGTGAGGACTTGTTATGTAGGCGTCTTAGTTTTACTTATTAGGATTATGGGGCTAGATCCCTGTCTTCGTTGCAAATGAAAACTTCGTTATCACATTCTAATTAAACTATAATTCATTCGAAATCTTAGGCTTTGCTAGTTAGTTGCTCAGATCAGGGTTTAGTGATTAAATCTAGACAGCAGCTTCGGTGGGGTTGGTGGTCAACTGAAGCGGTGCTATGAAGTTCTGGGTGTGATTCTGTCTCTCAGTTTAGGACTGGTGTCTCTTCTTGCTTTGATTTGAAGTGGTGCCTTTGTAAGGACCTCTGTTGATATTGTTGCTCAGTTTATAAGAGTTAGGGAGTGGTTGATTTGAAGATTACAACAGCATACTCTTATCTTGCTGTTCAATTAGCATGCTGTTCATCTTCTGTCCTCCTTGCACTCCTTAAGGATTTACAAGTGGTGGATTAACATTTACAAATAAATCTAATCAACATTTGAGAGTGCCTTTTTAGAATTGCTTTGTGCACTTGACGGTCTGTTTTAAGATTATAAATTCTGTCCATTCATATAGTTCTGATAGGCCAGTTCTGGGAGGTCGCTGCCCTCTGTGCTTTTAAGGTTAGAGATGTTGGTGAGATTTTGCGCCTTGGCTTTTATCAAATCTGGTGAATCAGCCTTCCTCCCATTTGCAGTCTGAGGTAGCATACCTCCAAGTTTAATAAAAATCTATAAGAGTAAATATCTATCTCAATATATAAGTTGGTTAGTCTGGTAGCTGGTTGCTAAATGACTGTTGTTTTATTATTTCTCAAGAAGGATAGTATTTTTCTGCAACTGCGATTTTACTCTTTGCTGTCTCTATGTGAATTGGCTCTTGAAATTACCCTTAAGATTTGGCCCACCCTGGTTACTATACAGCTAAAGCGATTATGGCGGGTTAACTAGTAAACATAATAATTCATCTTTAAGTTTCCAAAGATAGACAGGTTGGCAAGCCCTGAGAGATTGCTCCCGAATGAATTGCTCTACTAAGATTAAAATATTTGAGGTTGAAGGGCTTCAGCTCTGGAGTCATTCTGTACACATTCAGATGTTCTTGATTGTCGAGAGATAAAACTTATTAGACAGAGAATGATTATAATTTGAGGAGATGTGTCAAAGGCATTGAGAGACTGCTGCTTGGTTTATCTGTTGAAACTATCGTTTTAAATGAGTAGGGGTGTTTACAGGCTGCCATTGTTCTATGCAGTCTTGGTCTATCCCTTCTTCAGTGGGTGACTCATCTGTCTATAACTTAATTCATAACACTAATTAAGTTTAAGTCTACTGTGTGCGCCGTTGAGTGAGAGCACCTTCTGCTTTTGATTAAGTATGAGTGCTGCATTAACATTCTCAGATAGTTTTCTCTAGTGGTGAGCAGGCAGTGAAGTGGAATTAAGAGTAAAAGGCTCAGGAGTGGATGAGTATTTTTGCTGGAGCGAAATCGAATTCAGATTCTGCTGGCCTCGTTTTTGCATGAAACCCACTTGGGTTGGTTGCTACTGCTGGTTAAAAAGCCTTCCTACAGAAAATAGTTTAATACACTTAGAATTTCCTTATCTAATAGCAATTGTAGATTACCTGAGGGTTGGATGGTAGTGGATTAGCCGTTATTGGAACTGATCTTTCTTTTCACAGGACTGGTGTCCATTTGGCTGAAGTCAATTGGAGTTTAATTATTGTTTCCCCGGCTGAATGAGCTAAAAAATAACTCAATTAAATATTTAAGCCGCCGTTTTGCATGAGGGCGCTGCCTTGGATCATGGACTGCTACAGACTTTAGTATTAACAAATTAATTGGTTCTGTTTGTTGAGGTTGATGATGCTGGCACCTTGCGACGGCATGATTGCATTGAGTCCATTGATGTTTGGTGGAGGTAGTTATTGAGATAATTGAGAAGATCCATTATAATTATTATTGGGTACTGTTTGTGCCATAGGCCCCGTTTCGGGTAAGCTCTGATGCCTCGGCTGTTTGAAAACTATCTCCGACTTCTTATAGACTTGGTGCTCCTTAAGCATTTGATTTAGTGCTGGTTGGTTTGCTGAACTGCTAGTCTGCTTTTTGAGATGGATAAGATTTGAATTAGGGTCTTGGGAGTCGGGCTAATTGAAGGCTAAAAAGTAAAAAAGTTAGGAAATAAGTAAAATTACTTTCTTTCATCATTCTTGCTATTTTAATTTCTAAATTTAAGATTTATACCAATCCTAGCACACAAGTATCTCATATGCAAGAATAAACTATTCTTTTAAGGTTGGATGTGTGAAAACAAATAATTACAAATTTAATAATAATAAGGGAGGCAATGAAAGCATTCTAAGGCGTTAATTATATTACCAACCACACAAAGTCAAAACTAATTAGAAATGCCACCAAGCACTCCTCATAAATAAAACTAGCAGATTATTTATTGTAATTAATTATTAAGATTTATTTAATGGTGGAATTAATTAAAAAATTTAATTGATAAGGAGAGAGAGAGTAAGACAATCTTATATAAAATAATTATTAATCCAGTAGATACAGAAAGCTATTGTTTTATTATTTTAAGAGAGTTAAAGATATGATCTTGAATTAAAAGATGACGACCTAAACCTGTGGAGTTTCCAAGTCTATCTTGGAGTTTTTTCTCCTATTTTTGCTTAAAGATTTACCATCGATGATTATAAAATATTTGAGTTTTGGAACTGCAATGTGTTTTATTTATTCCCTGAAGAGTTCTTAATAGCTAAATTTAAATAATTTATACTTTTTCTTCGCTATGTTAAAATAATAAAAATAATATGTAACTTTAAATTTATTAATAGAGATTATGAGCTACGTAGCATAGCACTGAGAAGTGGATTTAAATTGGTGAAGGAGCAGAGATTCCCATTCTCTACAAATCAATTCAAGTCCTCTATCAATAATTATAATTAATTTTAATGTATCTTTGTGGAGGTGGACGACAATACCATCGACATCGGATCAGAGACTTAAAATATAAATTAAATGCAAGTTTAAGTAACTTCCTATAAGTAAGTGGTTATCTGATTACTGATTAGAAGAATAGGGGTTCTCTGATCGTGGTGCCCACTCCCATTGGAAATCTGGGTGACCTGAGTTTGAGGCAGTATGAAGCACTCACCAAGTCAGACATCATCGCTTGTGAAGACACCAGAAAGACCGGAAAGCTTTTCACTAAATACTTATTACCTCATTTTATACTTTTCTTATTGTTTTGGAGTTGATAAAGCAGAAGCGACTCAAGGACAGATTCAAGAACGAGTTCGGCGCTTCTATCGACGACTTCTTCTCAGAAAAGTATTGTGTTTAAATTTAAGGAGACAGCAGACTTTAAGAAGCAGATCGAGAAGGAGCAGGAGATAGTGGGCAAGGAGAACCAGGAGAAGATAGACCAGCAGATGATCCTGGAAGAAGAGCAGGGAGACGAGGAGCTGCTGCAGAGACTGCTCAAGGCAAACGAAGAGATAGATAAGATCAAAGACAGCAGCAGTAACACTAACAGTAGTTCTTAGGGTGTGTCTCCAGTACAGCGTTTGAACCAGTCCATGGAGGAGTAGGATGACCAGGAAGAGAAGCAACCTAGTGATGACTTGAAGAAGAAGGTGGCCATGATCATTCTCAAGCTAGAACATCAAATCCAGGAGAACAAGTTCGACCAAGTCACTGCTGAGATCAAGACTGCCCAAGCCATGGAGAATCTAATATAACTTATATTCTAGAATGTGCTGACTGACCAGGACAGAATATTCATAGAGCAAATTGACAAGGAGTACTACACCAGAGTCACCTCAAGCGAGGAATACTACAGAAGGAAGAAACTCATCCTCGCTAATCTAGACAAGCTACAAAGGAAGGTGGAGTCCACTGCCAAGAATTTCGATGACTTCGAGAGGCTAAGATTCATCATGCTAGAAAAGGCAAAGTAGAAGAGGGCTGTCTTCAAGAACTTCATCAACTTTGAGAATCATGCATATTTCCTTATATTGAGCAGTTCAATAAAAAGCAGGAACTGTTTGGGGAAAATGATGATTAAAACGCAGAAGATGATGCAGGCATCAAAGATGAAGATGACTTCGATTTACTATATGGAATTGAGAACTCCTACACCAAAGAGGTCTACGATAAAATTCAAGACTCTAAGAAGAAGAAGGGTCGTGGACTATTGCAATACTATTATATATTTAGTGCTTAGTTTCTTTGAGCACAACTAGGACAAGAGAATCCCCAGACTCATCAGAGCTATGAAACTCGGACTCAAGGTAGCTCTAGTGTCAGACGCTGGTACACCTACAATATCAGACCCTGGTTATAAGTTTCTGAGAGAGGCTAAGAAACAAGGAATCTCTATTGAGGCGCTGCCAGGCCCTTGTGCAGCCACCACTGCTTTGAGTGCGAGTGGTTTCCCTACTGAGAGGTTCCAATTCTATGGTTATCTCTCAAAGACTGAGAGTGAGAGAGAACAAGCCTTACTTGAGATCATGCGCCAGGGCAAGACCACTTGCATCTATGAATCGCCAAACCGTCTGATGAAAACACTCTATGCTATCAAAGACATTTCTATAGTTTATTTTTGGAGAGAAGCATGAAGTCTACATCGGAATAGAGCTGACTAAGATGCACGAGAAGCACTATAGAGACAGTGTGGAGAGACTCATTCAAAAGATTGAAGAGCAGACTGAGGGCTCTAGGCTTAAGGGAGAAGTCACATTAGAATGAAAAGTTTGCATTTGATAGTTGTTGTTGATTAGTGTTGGCCCCTTACAACGATGAGGAGTTGAAAGAATAAGAGAGGATAATAAAGAGTTCAGGGTTTGACGCGAAGAAGGATGGACAGGTTAAGGTAGACATCTTGAAGGTGGCGGAGAAACTGAATAAGTAGGTGGAGATGTCGGAGAATGAGTTCAGAATTTTGCTGAAGGAGTTGTTTGACAACATACCTACCTATCATATATCAGCCATTGCAAGGTCAGTAAAGAAGGGAGATAAGCAAAGTAGATTCGAAAGGCTCTCTCACATGATTAGAGATGTGTGAGTTTCTTCAGTAACTCATTGATTTAATTAATTCAACTTTTCAACTTGTTCTGATATTTCATATCGAAAGAGCAAACTCAATTTGGAAGCAAGATAGTTATAAATGCTCTAGCTATTTTAAGTCTTTCATTCCCAAATTGATGTTAGTAATTTATAAAGATTTTAAATTAGAGGTGGAAAGGTTTCTTAGATCATATTTTTACTTTATTCTTTGCTTAAATCTCTAATACCAGTTTTTTATAAATAGTTCACACACTGATTTTATGATGACATTTCTTCATAGAATGCGAAACTTACTAATCTCAATACATATTATAAATATTATTTGTAATTAAAATAATGTGAATTCCAAATATCGAGTAGATTAAACTTTTATTAAAAGTAGAACTAAAGCTGTGAGTGTTAAAACAGCAAGGTAAAATTATAATGTTTCTTAGAATTTGAAGAAAATAGATTATAAATGATAGGATCTATCAATCTATATTGATATGATATTTATTATTTCAGCTTGCTTTCTAATTCTTTCTTGTCTCTCTTCCTCCTGCCTCTTCATCATCTGGTCAAAGATAAGCACTGAGCACGCTCTTGGGATTGGATTGGCTTTGAAGTTAGGCTTTTTAACATCGTAGGGCAGGTAGTCATCTGGGTTTGGCTTGGTCTTGTGTTTCTCTCTCTCGTAGAATGAGAATGGTCTCTCTGTCATTCTGGTTATCTCTACTGAGTTCTTCTTCACCTCCAGCCTTCTAAAATAATTTATTTTGTCTTTTGAGCTTCTCATTTCGTTGTTTTCTATGATGGTCTTGTACCTGGGGATCAGGACTTCAGGTGGGATGGGATTAGGTCTGAACTGGTGCTTGATGATGGCTTCCTCCTCCAGTCTCTTCTGCTCCACCATCTCCTCAACCTTCCTCTCTCTGATAGTCTTCTGCTTCGTCTTATCTCTCATGTCAAACCCAAATGGCTTAGGCACAGTCAACCCATATTTCCCCTTCTTCTTTCTTGACAAAGACCTTTCGTGGTTTATGTAGTCTTGATTAGTCAACTTAGTGCCTCTTAAATTGCCTTCACTGAAGCCCTTAGCGCTCCCTCTTCTCTCTCCCTTTGCAGACTGGGCTCTAGTTCTCTGAGATGAGCGCCCTCTCTAAAACTTGACATTCCTGTTGGCAGTTTATAGCTCTGGGTCGGATGAATATCCCTGCGGCATGTCCTCCTCATCCCCATACTCTCTATCGATGTTGTCCTCATCCTCCTCCTCATCGTCGTAATCATCCATGTCATCATGATCTTAACTGTTGTCCAGGAAGGGGTTCTTAGCCTTCCTTCGCTTATTCCCATACTCCTAGGCCTCATCGTCTTCTCCTTCGCCAAAGTTATCTTCAAATCGCTTGTTGCTGAGCATTTGAGCAGCTTGCTCGCTCTTCTATCTGATCTCAAACTCTTCGAAGTCCTCTTTGTCCTCCAGATCCTCCATGAGGCGAGCCAGTCTCCTTCGCTCTGCCTCCTCTTCGTTTCTCTTCCTGGTCTCTTCCTCCTCTCTCTCCCTCTTGTCCTCGTCTATCAACTTCTAGATCTCTTCCTTGCTTAGAGGTCTGCCTCGCTTGGTGAAGTACTCCACGATCAAAGGCCAGTCGATTTGCTTGGCCTGGATCTCATTCTCCATTCTGTCGAACACTTGCTAGATTATATAAATCATAGTTTCATCAGCACATTTAATAATTTAGAAGGTCTCTCTGGGGATCCTAGAGTAGCCCTCAGGGTCTCTGGCAATAGCACTTGCAATTGCTCTTAGTTGAGGGTTCTTTCTGGTGGCGATGAAGAAGTCAATTGTGTTGATGACGTCCTTGCCTCCGTTGCTACCTATGCCTACTACCTTGGGCAGCTGGTCGTAGATGTCCTTCAACAGCTACAGTTGCTTCTCTGATATGTCTATCTAGTCACCAGGTCTAAGCTTGGGCAGCTCCTACATTCTACGTTGTTTCTCCTTCTCCATGAGAGTCTGCAGCTCAAACGCTTTGGCCTCCTGGTTGTCAACCTCGTTGTTGTTCTGTCTCTCCTTCTGGAGAGCTGCTCTAGTGTTATTGATATCCTTCGCCTTTCTATTTCTCGTGTGGATGTCCTTGTAGTCTGAAAAATAACTATATTATAAAGAATAATTATTATATTTATTATTTTAATTTAATGAAAAGTAAGCCAGGAATTCCCTCCAAGTGATGAACTCCTTGTGGTTGATCTAGCCGATGGCGCTGTTCTTGTTCAGCTGACTCAGTTCAAACACCTCGTCCTTTTCCACCTCACTCAGGATGTCATCCAAGGTTAGGATCTTATTGGAGCCAGGCAACTTCACAGCATCCACATCGATAAACTCAACTACCCTCTCGTCTGTGCGTAGACTCATCAGGTAATCAGCTCTCCTCAGAATCTTGTCCTTATATTTGTCCATTGCTTCGAAAATCTCCTACATTATGAACATCTAAGACTCAAGCAGTAGGCACTGAGACTAAATATTGTAAGAATCAGGGGTGAAGTCAAAATTGGAGAAATTAATTCAAGCTCAGACACTGAAAGTCTTCTCCTATATGCAGGATAAATATAGACCCGTGCCAGAATAATTGGACTCAGATCGACAG
>JAJKFJ010023894.1:0-37980 GCA_027382625.1 Tetmemena sp. SeJ-2015 | reverse complement strand
GCGGAGCTGTTGAGCCTCTGAGGCATTCTCATTTTTAAAATTTATATAAATATTAGGTCTGTTATATATTATTAAATGAAATGCGGAGTGTCGCACACCAATTATCGAATAGATTAATTATAACAGCAGAGTCTGATTAAGTTTTAATAATTTAAGGATATAATTTTTATTATTTGAGAAAATGCCTTCTGCACCACGAGACTGCCACGGATGGAATCGCTGAGGCATGCATTCCGCTCTTCGTTATCTACAACTTGACGAAAGGTAAGTATTTCAGCTTCACCGAATTCTTAAGCTTATCAAGCGAGTAGGGCTTTACATCTCGGACTGGGATTTTCCTTGGGCAAGCTTTACGTCCACACGCTGAGCTGTATCTGAGAAGGGTGCAATGATATTGGGTGCTCTCGAAATGCCACTTAGGCTTCCCAGCCTTTGTCTTATCACCCAATTTTGCAAGAATTATTGGGCTGATAATTTCAAAGCCATGCATCGATGTTGGTGATTTGGTCTCGCATTATGTGAAGATGGTTTTTTGAGTTCTCACTCACGCTGATTGAGATAATTCCTGGATATGGTATGAGTGGAGCTTCGCATTTCGAAATGAGAATTGCTGGGACCGCTTCTGGTGTCTAGAGCTCATCTACATTAGCCACCTCAAGTGTAGCTTTTAAAAAAATACAAACAGGGATTAAAAATGAATGGGTTACCTGGATGTTTTCCGATCACGATCAGAAATTGAGAGCAGGGTTGAATGATTCTATTTCGCTTTGGATACTGATGAAGTCAAGCAGTCCTGAGAACTAGAGGACTCTGCTGCGGTTCCATAAATTTGACTTGACCCTTACGCTACGCTCTTTTGAAGTATGTGAATCTTGAGTTGTTACCCGCTGATTTGAAAAGAAGGTAAGAGTGCTCATCCCCAAGCAATCTTCGCAGCAATTCACGAGTTGTGAGAAGGGTCAAAGCTCCAACAACTATCCGAGTTTTTGAGTTCTCCTTTCACCCATCAGAATGAGTTACTTGAAGATAGAGTTTCTATCTTGTTTTCAGCATGATAAACGGGCAAGCTGAGAGGTCATTGGAGAGGCTGACTGTACACTCATGAATACCTCCCTCGATGATAATTCTGTTGATGCGATTTGTCGAAGTCGTTGGCAAAGCTTTCGCTCTGATTCGATAATCATACATTGGCTTGCGATAGTCTTCGTGTGCATGATAAATGAATCAGAGAAAGTTTGTGAAGGCTTCTATTTTGTATGAATAGTAAATTTAAGAATGCATATACGATAAAGTAAGATAATATAACTCACTATAAATCGAAAAGCTTGAATATTCAGATTCTTGCCAATTATAGATAATGATTATTTTAAAAATTTGCAAATTCAATAGCAATTTAATAATATTACATATCAATTGCATTTATCTTAATGGAAATTAAAAATAAAGTTAAGCAAATTAAATTTGTCTGCAAGTGATAAGTTGCAGCATGTTTTGTTTTTAGTCTTTCATCGAAGATCCTGCTATTGTTACACAAATAGGAAATATAATGATTATACTTACTTGCTTCAACATATTTTCTAATATGATAGTCATCTTAAAAACCTAAGTAAATATTTCTAATAATATTTAAACCTCCTACCCAGCAATGAAAGCAGTCATTAAATCTCTAATCGCAAAAATAAAAACTATGGCTCTTAAAAAGAAGAGAGCCAAACTTTACCAAAATGAGGAAAAAAATAATTTAGTAACTGAAAATTAAAAAAATGAAGAATAGATGCAATTTCCCCAACATAAAGCATTTAAATTTAGAAATAGGGCCTTAAAATTCGATAGACAAGAATAGCTAGATAAGAGCCTTGAAATTTAGTAAGATTGCTCTAATGAAGATATGACTTTGACTGCTCTAGAAAATTCTCAAAATAGCATCTTTTCAAAAATAAATTATGCAAAGAGTAAAATATCACTTTTATATACTTTTTTTTGTAACAATCATCAAGAATACAACTAAAGGAACCCAACAATAATTTACTATTTTATAGAGCTTTTGATTATGAATGAGGATGCACAATTTAATCATGAACAATTCGAGAAGGATTAAAAGTTAACTTTAAGGTTTAAAGTACCTAGAAAATCTTCGAAGAAGAAGAAGAAAAAGCACAAGCTCATATCAAAATTTTCTCTCTCTAGTGGTTTGGATTTTCAATAAGAAAATCAATCTCTAGGGAACAAAATAGATAATGTCGGCTACAGACAAGATAATTACATTTAGTAGATGAATTGAACACATAAAATCAACTCTCAATCAATAGATTTTGTAGAAGATTATGGGAAAAAAATATTAATTTAAAATATTATTTATTGGAGAATATTAATCAATAACAATGTGGTATTAATTTACTTTATATTATTTTTGCGGTTTCAATTATCTCAAAACCAATAAAGAAACAATTCTGGCTTTTTAATAAGCTAATTTTCTTAATGTTAAGGTTGATTAATTTAATAACCTTACAAATGACATGAGCAAACTTTCTTAATAAACATTATCAATTTGTAAGAAAATTTATTTAAATTGGAAGTTAAGAAGACATTTTATCAATAAATATATTATTTTTGAGAATTTAGAAATTCCAAATTTCTTTAATTAATTTTAAATACAAGTAAAAATATAATTTGTTTCCAGAATAAATTGTGATAAAATTAAATGCAAGACAAATGATTTCTGATTGAAATACGTGTTTTTAGTAAAATAATAAAAAAATTTATAATTACCTTTTTATCTGAATTTTATATTTGTTTGATTTTCAGACAGTTCAAAATTCCATTCCAAAAATAGTGTTTACTAATCCTCTTTAATATTCATCATACAAACTAAATTGAAATAAATATTAGAAATCATATAGTAAAATACTTCACTTTCTGAAATAGGCAGATTAACATCTAGTTTAAATATTCAATCAACTCATGAATAATTTAAATCTCTTCATAAATTTAAGAATTTAAAAAAGGAAATAAAGATATTTTTCTCCCTATCTTATGAACATAAATGCGTTCTTATAGTCATGATATTAATCAAAATTAATAATAATCTATATTCATACGAACCATTTTAATTTGAATTTCCAGAAAAAAATTTTCTAAATAATCATCTTTAATTTTTTCATTTAAATTATAATAATTTTTCAATTGAAACCCAATTATTATCAAGTGATATTTATCAGATAATAAAGGTGGTAGTCTAAAAATTTATCATCTCTTATCATTTGCCTTTATTGGGAGTAGATTTAAATAATAGTAGATTAATCTTGTCATTTTTTTAAAGTTCTATTAATTAATATTCCGTGATCAAAGTATATTAATTATATATAAATGACTTGGCGTTAATTTACCCTAGATAGAACTGCATCGAATTAATTAATAGCAGCGGGAAACCGCCCCTTAAAAAAATTGGCATCAGCATCGATTTTATTGTTCCTCTTCTTATTTCTATTTGGGTAGCATTTAATGAAGCTTTAATTTTTTAGATCTTACCAAGTTTTGGGCTAAATTTGCTTCGATGGGAGGATCTTTCCACTTTTATTTGGGACAAAGGTGGCAGCTGCTACCCTTAAAAATACTCAATTCGCTTGCTTGGATTTTTCTGATGTTAATGAGTTGGCCCTAGGAGGACAAACATAAAATACCGATTTTTATTCTGGCTCTATTCTTAAAATTTAATTTTATAAAAATTCATTTTTGTCCATAAAATTCGAATACTTGGTCAAATCCTAGACCACTGATCATAGTCTAAGATAAAAAGAAATACAACAAAATTTTAATTATATATATGATAAAGGAGGTGTGGTTAAATTCGGAAAAGTTTTTGACCTAGTAGCAAACAACATGATAAATATTAATTTTAAATTAGACTAAATTTATTAAAATATATTTAAGATAAAGATAAGTATAAATATTTGTTCAACTCTTATAAAATCTATAGATAAAAGTCAAAATAAAAGAACAGCAATTATATAGTAACGATAAGATCTATATGGGATATTAAGATATCATATAATTTACAAGTAAAAATAATTTTTAATACTTTTTGATAATATGGATTCATCTTCATAATATGAAATATTTTGAAGCTGAACAACTCTTTATTTTCTCAAATTTATTACTGTTCTGCTATAATAATTAATTGATTGTGGAAATAAAATACTCTCATGACTATAAGATAATAATCGGCCTATTTGATAATCTAACTCCCTGCTCCATTTATAATATTTATTATCCATTGCATTTTTAGATTCTAGTAGTGGGGCACTTATCAAATATGTCCAAGTCAATGACGCTGCACCTTTTTCGATACCTTCATCTCTTTATTCTTAAATAAAACATTGTAATTTTATTAATAACTTCAAATAAATTATTCATTTCTTTTACTAACATATTTGAATGCCATATAAAAAAAATATTTGCAATAAATGGATGGTCTTGGGTCAATTTGGTTCTCGTACAATCAAACCTTTCCGACAAAATAACTATAATTTATGGTAAATTTTTTTTTATAATAAAAATAAACTAAATACTTTACAAAAATATTTATGAAACTTTGAGAAAATTAAATTGGATATAAAACAATCCAAGATCTTTAGTTTGTTATAAATCCAATAAAAATATATGAAAATCCTTTTTAATATGCTTAAATTTGTTTATCAGCGAGTTTATTCTCTCAAATTCTAAAAATCCAAATGTCTAAATTATTTAATTTTATGCACTAATAACTTCTGAACTGAACACTCCAAAACTATTGCAATGATATAAATTCTTAGAAATCTTTTTACATGGATTTATAATTATTCAAAATGGACGTGCTTTTTCTGCAAATCCCATATAATTTATTTTATATTTTTTCAATAATTCCAATATAAAATAAGTGAGAATTCATCTACAAAAACTTCATTAAAAAATAATCTTATATTCAAAATATTAGCATTCTTATAATTGTAAAGTAGAATAATTTTCAAAGAACTCATTTTGTTTTAATTAAGTTTAAAATGATTTAAAGAATACTGATCATAAATCTTAATGAAAATTTTTTAAATGTTTCGAATATTTGTTAAATTCTTATTCTTTGTATTTATTTTATCATTTAACTAAGGTTTAAATTCAGGCACAAAGATTTCTACAATTTTGAAATTAGACTATGTTGGGATTGGGAGTGCAACCTCTCTATCCTCCTCCTTTTAATTCAGACTCGGCTCTCTATATTTTCAAAATAAATAAATATATAAAGAAAATATGAAAAATATTCAAATTTGCTTTAAATCCATTAATTTGAGAATAGCAAAGCTACTCAATGAAATACTATAAAAATGGAGTCACATCTGATCAGCTGATTATTTCATTTATGGATGAAAACTTTAACCCCTTTCCATTTGGAATTTTCAGCATTAATCCAACAAGTTAAGCTGTCTCCTGGGTCAAGAAATTTATTTTAATCTTCTATCAATAATGGCTATTCAATTTATTTTTTCATTTGCAATTATTAAATTACAAAGCTAAAATTTATATCTCCTCCAATTAGCAACTAAGATTACTTGGAGTTAAACGATGGATTAAATTACTATGATCAATGTCTTGTGAGAGGAAATATCTCATAAGACTTTATAGTTTTTAAATCCTCTTAGGAGTGCTATGAATATGCCTTAGAGGTGCGCTTAGATTAGGTGAACCTCAAAGCTGTACGAGACAGTTGTCTTTCAAAGAGTAAAGCGCTTGTCCAAGATTGCAACTTTTATTGAATAATTTAGGTACCAATAAGGAGAAATAAAAGCAATTTAAATCGTTAAATATTTAAGGGTAAGATCTAATATAATCGTACTACCTAGCCTAGATGGCTCATCCAATGTGGAAGTCTAGTTAGAGTTTGAGCTTTGGTAATTTTCCACATCAAGTGATTAATTAGATGTTAAATAAAACCGCTGAATTTCTTAATAAAAATTTGAGGCTTTCGCCATCTCTCACCGCAGTTTTTTAACCTTCTGTGACTTAGTCATTTGCGCCTTCTCGCTCTAAAATATTGAAAAATCATATAGCCTTGCCATTTTTAAGAGTGACTTCATTAGTTGGTAAGTGAGGACACTCTAATAAATTGCTTATTGAGCTTCTAATGTTATTTATACCCCAAAGTGTCTTATTTATTATCGATAGATCCTTAATCATATTTCATTTACGACATCGACGCAATCCCAAAATTATATAAATTTTATTGCAATGAAAGATATTAAATTGAAATAAATTATAATATTGAAATAGAGTCTAATAAATTTTAAAGAAAATTAAAATCTAAAGGTTCAAAGTTTATCATGGGTGAAATAAATATGAATTCATTCCCGCTAATTTGAAAAATGTTAAATAAACCGTGTATATTCTACAGGCTTTTCTATTACAAGTAGGAATAGGTATGAAAGTTAGAATGTGCATTTAGCTTACTTTTAGATTTGTACTTGACAATTTGAGTTTTAAATAGATCCAACAGTCTAATTTATTAGAGATAACTTTAGAGTAATATTTTCTCTTATATTCATTAATCCTCATCTTTGATTGGCTAATAAATGTCCTTAACTTTGTATTCCAACCAATAATCATTGTGCGTTGCATGTACGTCCAAGTAGATACCATCTCGTTGATAATCTCATTTGAATATGTTCCCATAAAAGTATTGACAGCTGTAATCATGCTCATCCACTGCTAGCCATAAAATATAATTTGCAATTATTTGGGAATTAATTAAACTCAGTCTTATAATTAAGAGTCGCTACATTTTATCAAATTAGACAATCACACAATCTTATTTGACTTATATTTGTAACTTTTATTTTAGAAAAGAGAAAATTAAAGAAAATATCCATATTATTTTTAGGGTATGAATATATGATAACGGAGACTACATCATGACTTGCGGAACAAATGGCAAAAATATTTTAGTTTCAATGTAAAATTTCTTATATAAGTAAGCATTATAATAGTTTTGATATTGGAGCAGGTACAGACAACAGCTATACGAGAGGAATATCTTCTTCGAACTTCTACACCTGCGCAGATAAATTATTTTTAGGATTGAAAGCTATCTCGAAGGACGTCTTTGTAGGATAATTATTCCTATGAACTTATAATAACTTGAATAAAGCTTTAAAATGAGAATCGATGTTGATTATAAATTATTTTGGAGAATTTAAATTTAAGGATTCTACATAGACAACGATCTGTTTAGGAGTATGTATTTCTACAAAGTAGACTGGACTACGGTTAAGACCTTCTCAGAACTTTTACTTAGCATCTTGCCATCTATAAATTTACCAAACTACATCTCTACCAAGAGCTTCATAGAAATAATTTCTATTAGAAGTTATGATTTGCGATTTACTTTTTAATTTTAATATAATTTGTATCTGTAAAGTAAGTATATATAGCAAATTGTAGTATAATTTTGAATGACCTTATTTATTATAATAAATTTGTTTATTGCTAAGTTTTATTTAAATTGAGCTACATAAAGTCAGAGCTGAATGGCTACTTTGTTTTTTTTTATTGTAGGAGGAATAAAAGAAAGTAACGCATACTCACTTAGTTCCAATAGTTTTATTGGATTCGTAATGTCTAATAGACCAGAAAATACTTGCATTAAAAATTTTGCAGCTACATTAACCGCTATCCAGATTTTACAATTTTCAATTATTCTTAAAACCTAATTTTTTTATTATAGCTCATACTAAAGAGCACCTTTGCCAAGTTAGATTAGGTTAAAAGGTTTTAGAAATTTAATTCTCAAAATAAATATCTCTGAGGCTTATTGACATTCCACTTAATCATTTAAATTTAAGATTGATTACGACATTTCCTGCATATTTTTATCGCATCTCCAAAAATGAATTACTTTTTGTTACAAAACTATATCAGTAAGTTATTAATTGCTAATTTGTAATTTTAATTAATCATGATTTACATTTCACTTAGTATTAAATAATATATTGACTTCTTTATCTACCTTTTATGCCTACTCTGGATCTTTTATAAATACATATACTATAACACCAGAAGTAACAACTCTCTCTAAAAATAATTTAGTATTCTTTGATTATCGTTAGCCCCATCCCCAATTTATTAGATTTAGATTTTACTAACAATATTTTTATATTTACTAAGAATAAAATTTAAATTATATTATTACTTATATCGATGAATAGTGGTCAAAGATGTCACATTTTTTAATATTATATAATTTCAAATTAGCATTAAATATTCAGATTGATAGAAATATACTTTTAAAGTTATCTTCAAATACAGATCCTCGACTGTAAGAAATGCAGATACAATGACCTTAATCTTAAATTCGATCTATCTAAATTAAGTTAGATTCACTTCGAGCTCTAAACAAAGCGCACACAATATAGTTGCGAATTAAATAAAAATCAATGATTGGTTAAAATCATAAATGGGGAGTTGCAACTTCGTGTCAGTTGAAATTACAGAATCACCCCCTGATCTGCAGCTTGTTCGATAGCTTATTAAAAATTAATATGAGTTTCTTCTTTAATCATCTTCGTAGCACCTCTCAGAAGCGAGATATGACTCACGTACTCTTCATCATCCTGTTCATAATCTTCATTAACTTGTGTCGCTTATAATTCTTGACTGAGCGCTCCCACAAAAGTTACAAGGATAAAAAGTTCTTAGAATTTCATGCTGAATCAAATGGTCTAATAATTATTTAAATCGGACACACTTCAACTCCCCTAACTTTCTCCGTTTCATTTTAATTCTCTTTTTTTAATTAAATTCTCAGCTATAATATTTGCGAGGATATAAATTTCATAAAATGATTATTAATAGGAAATAATTTATGCATAAATGAGATACTTCAACTGTTAATGGATCACATGATTTTTAATTTATTTATTAATTTATTAAATTACCCAATTATTTTTAATTAAAAATATTGAGTTAAATTTTATAATAAGCAGCATTTATTTATTTTCAATAAAAATATTAAAATATCCTACCAAGATGCACTAATCCCGTTAACCTAGTTTAATCTACAGGAGCGCCTCAAATATTTAACTATTTTATCACAGCCACAACTCTTGAATACGATCAGCCTTCATTTTATCGTCCAGGGACTTGCTCTGACGGTAAAATTATCTACGCTTTTTTATTTACACAGCATTGAAATCCGCATAATAAGATAAACAATTTAGAATAAGTTGTTTTAGATAAATGTTTTATATTAAGATGTCCTTTTCTCTATTTTGTTTGACCGAGCTAATGGTTTTTAAAAATCTTTTTAAATTAATCCGAATTTATTTAACCCTCAAATTCCATTATACCCAGTTGAAGCAACTTCTTCTTTTTTAAAAATTGAAATTTAAGATTGCAGTTAACTATCTAATAAACGATTTAAGTCATTTAAAAATGCAACTTCTATCTTATAATTCCGATATTATTTTGTTAGTTTTGGGATTTGTATTCATACAAAACCTTAACGGAGTGGATGCAAATTTTAAATTAATACTACTACGCCAGATGAGCAGGCACTACCAAGCTGGGTCAAGTTCAATACAACATCTTTGCAGCTGTTTATATAAACAGATGACTTCGTGAACTATGTCACCTACAAAGATTTTGTAGTTATGATCAAAGGTTATATAGGCTCAATGCCTAGCGTAAATGCCAACGAAACTATAATATAGTTGAGAGATTAATCTAAATAGATAGTTTGTTTAAATAATAAAAAGGATTTTGTAACATCAAAGTCTTGAAATAATAATTGCTATATAGCAAGCTAATAAATTCTAATGCTCTTTTATAAGCCTATAAATTCTCAACTAATCATCTACATAAATTAAATAAAGAATTAAATATTTACTTTCTAATTAAATATAGAAACCAAATTTCGGCAATATAAATTTAATTTATTTTTAAACTGTGTCTGTAACATTACAAATAGAATGTACTGGGGCAACTTTTATATTTTCTTTGTTGAGCTTCGATTAGGCCTCAAAAACAGGAATAAATTAAATTTAGTTTAATTACGAATAATTAATTCAGATTATCTTTAAAAATATTTTCCTTGTTTAAGAATCAAATTAATTGAACACACAAACGATATTTTGCTAATTTTTAAATATGTTTGAAAGATTAATTTTATCTTCAATCATTAACTTAAAATTATTTAATTTTCTAATAACTCTGAGAGTAACAAATATTTTAATAATTAAGGTTTAAAAGAGTTATTTAGAATTTAATAAAAAGTAATTATTATTTAAGAATAAGTACGCTTGTGATGAATACTGGAATCTAGGCGATACCCTTTCCTGCATACACACCTAATACAGCAATAAATTAAATTAAAATATAAATGATTAATAATAAAATTAGGTATCTAAAATGTGGATTATTAGAAACTTTTAGATTTTAGTATGAGTGTATAAAGTACTTCCATTACGAAAGGAGCCTTTGGTGAAGGGATACTTAAACTGCAAAAATATTAGCCAATAATTAGCCAAGATGTCAAATTCCTGGTCAAGATAACTCTTTCTATAGATCTCTAAGTATGAAGATTTCTTAAAATATAATTTTTCTTAATAAAATGCTCTTAAATTCAACTATAAATTCACACTTTAACTGCTCACGATATTAAAAGTTATCATATTTTATTCATTTAGTTCTCTAATTCATTAAATTCTACTCTTTGAGATTAGGTGCATGGTTCAAAGAAAAATATATGACTCTGATACAGTTCTAAATTAAAATTAAATTTTAACTTTTTTATTTTGTTTAAATTTATTTAATTTATTGAGTGAGCTCACCTCCTACTGGCGTGACATATAGCTACAATGACGATAAAGATAACATATTCGTGGACACTTCTATCTTCACTACTCCAAAATAAAAATTAATCAATGTAGTTTGACCTTAAGCTGAAAATTAATTACTTTACAGGTGGGGTAATCGACTGGTTCACACTCACTGTAAAAATCGTAGAACCAGTTGTAGAAGGGGGCGGATTCGATTTCTTAAGCAATTCTGGACCTCCTGCTTTTATCATTAAACAATTATCTAAATTAAATTAATCATTCCCTTGGCAGATATCAAAGTAGTTTAAAACTAAGAAATAGTATATGCTCTCCCTTAAGTCAAAGATCCTGATGATGATTTGTTCTCAATAACCAGCTTTGACTGCAAGGATGCTACAGTATTTGTGAAACTAGTAGACACCACATCTCTTCAAATATCACCTTCAACTAATGCATTTATATTTATATAATTTGGTAAATATTAGTGAAAAATTAAACTCACAGACAAAAATTAGTATCCAAAAAGTCAAGACTACTCCATCAACATAATTATTCCTTATTTTAATTTTGAATTGTAGAATCAGCTAAGAATAAAGAAATTGAAGAAAAAATCTTATAGAATATTTATGAGACAAATTAATTTTAATTTTAAACACCTCGAATACACTTAAAGCTAACTTGTCTATCAATAAACTTGGAGAAGCTATTATAAAGTTCAATCAATAGGTAACATACTAAAAATATTTTATTCATAAATAAAACTCTTATTTCTTAGACTTTAGTTTATAATTGAATACTAAGAGGTGTGCACAAATTTTGACTAAAATGATCTGCATATCTCAATTTTTATTTTGGAAAGCAAAGAGAACTTAAAATATAGTGTGGATTAACTGCGTTGGGATATAACCAAATGTTACCTTGATAATATAAAAATTCAAATAGTTTTTTATGAACCCCAAACTATCTCTTACAAATAGACTGACTAGCTATAAGTGATATTCATTAGGAATGGATTGATTAGAGAGACTCATAGTACTCAGCCTATTGGATTTAATTACACATGCAGTTGCGCTATTCCTTAAAAATAAATTTCTCAGTAGATAGACCAAAAAAGTATTTATTTCTCTTAAATCTATTCTAGGTATGCTGTAAATTTATTAAATGACTGTAATTTAAATTAATTAAATCCTCTACGTTTACTAAATCATATAAAAATATATTTTTTTAAATCAAAGGAGCATTAGCCGTAGGTGAAACCGCGATGAATACTCTTGTAATTGGAAACTTAATTTAAAGTTTTATAATATCATAATGTATATTTTTCATTTCTCGAAACTTATTTTTAGTAGAATATATTATAATTATAATTGAATTCCAAAAATAACAAATGTTTCATTATATTTTAAAATGAAAATTTTTTCATCAAACTTTGCTTTGAATCTTATGATGTAAAATTTCTCTATATCATATAGTTTAGGTCATCAAGTTTATCATTTCTGTGGGGAATGATAAATAATCTTCAGCTCATTCTTACAATTATTAATTTTTCTAATGAAATTTAATAAAGAATTAATTTAATTTAAATGCCATTATTTGAGATAGACTTTCCAACTAATGTAGTCATGTTTTACAACTTCCTGGTCTCAGTGAGTACTTTCGATGTCTTACCAACCGATTCAATCAACGAAGGAGTATTTGGAATATAAAGTGAAGATGATGAAGATGATAGTAGCTCATAGAAAAGTTTCAGCTCTAATTTTGACGATATGGATATCTATTAAATGAAAAATTCAAACCTTTCTCAATTTAACTGATTAAAGCCATCAATGTATTTAATATTTTTGAAGCTATGGATCCCTAGATATCATCGAGAATATGGGTAGCATGTTCTATTTCTATCTTATTATACTTGCAATCTACACCATGATCATCCTTACTAAAATATTTCAGCTAAAGCGACTACATGAATGGATGAAAAAGAAATTCGTTTTCAATTTACTGCTTAGATTCTTTCTCGAAGGTTATAAATTAATAATTATTTTATCTTCAGATAGCAATCTCAAGTATGATATGCTTCAAAAAAGTAAACCTGCATTTCATTATGACCTAAAATATTTCAGATTGATGTAAGGAATGAAGAGAAACAATTTTCTACATTTAACTGTGCGATAATGTTGACTTTCCTAGTTTTATATCCAGTGATGATTGCTTTTGTATCTTTGAAAAACTTCTCGAAAGTTGAAGATCCTATTTTAAAGCAAACTATTTTATTTATTGGAAGCTTGTTTGAAGGCCTTGATGCACGTAAGAAGTTAGCGATAATTTACAACTCCCTCTTTACTCTTAAAATAAATTAGAAGGCTGCTAACTGCATGTCTTTGCTTTTTTCTGGTTTAGTATCCAGTCTTTTAGATGCAACTTAATTATAATTAGTTATATCTTTTTGTTGTTCTCAATTCATTCTGGATGGTGTACACTCTTGCTGTGAGACCTTTATAAACTTAAATTCTCAACTATTTGGAAATCTTCAATGAGATTTAGTAATTTTATATGAATTAGAGGTTAAAATATATCTTTATTTTTATTTTTAAATCCAGGGTTGCTTATTTTTATTGATGGTTTCAATATTTTGTTTGTATAATAAAATTGCTATACTTACAATAGATTCATAATTAAAGAGTGAAATCTGTTATAAAAAGCTATTTAAAGTTTAATGCCGCTGTAAAAAAATACCATAATCATTTTTATAATAAATAATAATCTTTAAAGTGATTAAAATGTAAGATAATAAATATGATTTGTCTGCTTTTGATAAGTTACAGCATGTTTTGTTTTTAATCGTTCATTGAAGATCCTACTATCACTATACAAATAGGATATTTAATGATTGCACTTACCTGCATGAATCTATTTTCAAACATGCTCGTCATCTTAGTAGCCTATAAACAAATATATTTGTGATATAATTACATACCTCATATCCAGCTATGAAAGCAGGTATAATATCTCTAATTTTAAAAGTAAAAAATATGGGACAGAATACTTAAAAAGCTAAACTTTATGAAATTAAAGATGACAGGAATTAAGACACAGAACAAAGGATAAATGAAGCTACGAGAATTTAATTTCAATAAAAATCATAAAGAAATAGAAAAAATATTTAAGACGATCTAGAGTAATTAGAAAAGAATCTAGACAATCAATAAAGTTACTCTATTGAAGATATTACAATAACTACTCATGACGCTACTGATAACAATCTCAATTCACAAAGAAACTATCCATAAAATAGATGGATATAATTTATATGAATTGCTATTTTAATGTTTTTATATCAAGATAAGTCCAGTACTGCAACAATAAAGTTTTATTTATAGAGCATTTAATTGAGAATGAAAACTTGGAATTTAATCATGATAAATTCGGGAAGGCGCAGAATATATCTTTAAGATTAAAAAATCCTAAAAAACCTCAGAAGAACAAAACCAGACTGAAGTTGTCAAAGCGTGCTCCTAAGACTGGAAACAAAGATATGGAAAATATTTCACACGTAGGTAAACAATAAAACAGTGATACGGGCTACAGACAAGATAAAATATATGGAATCGATGACTTTAATCCTAAAAATCAACACTCAGTTAATTAAATTTTGTAGAAGATTATTGCCAGAATTTATAATTTAGAATTAAATAAAAATAAATAAATAATTTACTCAAAATAAATGGATTTATTAAAAATTGACATTTATTTTTACTTCTCAAGCTGCAAATTTTTCTATAAATAATCAAAAGCAATAAGAGCCATGATTTAAGTGGTTAATTTTAATGCTAAAAAATCGAAATATTAAACTCTAAAAATGGCCAATATCAAATATAGTATCAATCTTATAAATAAAATCTAGTATCACTGTTAAATGTCAAATCTGTGATGATACTTAGAATAGATTGCAAGAATGAAAAGAACCTAAAATTTGATACTCTAATTAAAAATTAAATATTTTCTTAATTTTTACATGATTCTCGCACTGATTTTTTCCATTCTAATTTAATAAATAATTAAATCATCTTATAAATTCTGAGATATTATAAGTTTTACGAAAATTATATTGCATTTAAGAATTTAATTTATCAATAACAATCTGGCATTATTTATGAATTATTTTTGGCTTTTCAAATATCGAATAATTAATAATCAACAAAGTTTAGCTTTTGAAATTGATAGTGTCTTCATTTAGTATGGATTATTAATAATTTTATGATGCTTCGAGCATTTTAAACAGTATTTATTTAAGTTAAAAATTAATTTGTTATAATTTATAAAGGTACTTTTAATTTGTAAAATAAATATCTAATTTATATATTCTTTTCCTATTTGTAAAATATTTAATGGCATTAAATTATTTCAAGACAAGAATTTGCAAATGTAAAAAAGTTAAAATGAAGATTATGCATGTTCTATCATTTCTAATTATTTAAATTATTCAACATTTTTATTTTAAATCTAAAATTTATAGTCTGATAGATTATGGTTTTTTTTATTTGATCTCTATTATTTTATGCAAATTAAAATAAGAATAGTTCTAGAAATCTATAACATTAAATATTTTTTAATTAAGCGAAGATAGACAGCCAAGCCAGCCCATATGAAGCATGATAAGAAATTAAAAACAAAAAATCAAACGAACAAATTTTCCTGACCAAAAAATTTAATTCTTGATTATATTTTTACCTAAAATTTTATTTTCATTCTATCCTTCTTATAATAAATTATAATTATTCTAATAAATATATAGGTAGTTTGAGAGTTGCTACCTCTTATTGTTTAATTATCTGAGAAAAGTAATGGACTATTATATACCACCTAATTGTCATTAGCTTTTATTAAATGCCTTAAAATATTAATTTATTTGCAGTTTCTTAAGCTTATTATAGCTAACAATATATTAACCAATCATTTTATTCTATATTGAAATGAAATAAATCTATTAGTGGAAGTCTATACAAATATTAAAGAAGAAACTCACTTCAAATTTTAGTTGGTTTAAAACTAGCTCTAGATCTTGAACCAGCTAGAGAATAAAATTACTTTCAAGTCAACTCTTCTTTCTTCAATTTTAAATATTCCTTTTTAATAAAAGCCTAAACTATATTAATTAAAATGACTTGGTGTTAAATTTGTTCAGATAAAACGTCATCTGATAAATTAATCGCAGCAAAATAGGTCTACCAGAATAATTATATGTCAGCAGAACAGATATTTCTATTCATCTTCTTATGTCTAATTGGGTAAATTCGGATTTCCTCTTAATCTTTTAGAATGAAGGAGGTTGTCGGCTAAATATGCTACGAGGGGAGAATCTATCCATTATTGTTTGGAACACACGACAATACCGCAACCTCAGTAGATACCTAAATATCGTGCTTAGACTTTTCTGATGTTAATGATTTGGCCCTAGGAGGACAAACCTAAAATATAGATTATTATTCTGGAGCTATTCCTAAAAGTTTATGCTTAATTTTAAGCAATCATTTTCATAAAATGCAAATACTTGGGCTAATCCTCGACCCCTTATCATAGTCCACGATAATAAAAAATAATTAATCTCGATACAAAATAAATTATTTTTAGATTATGATAAGGCAGGTACTATTAAATTTGGAAAAGTTTTTGATCAAGTAACAAACAACATGATTAAAATATTCTATGCTTCAAAATATTTTAATAATTTTAAAATTCAATAAAAAAATCCTCACAATTAACAAAACTCTAAGATGAAAAAATTGACGGATTCCATTTAATAATTCCTATTTTCATGCAAAATAATTTGAGGAATCTTTTCATTTTATGTACATTTATAGTTAATCAATTTTAGAATATAAACTGAACTATTTTTTTATTTCTCAAATTCTTTTTATTCCAGGTTAGCAATAATTAAAAAATGATTGTTGAGATAAAGTACACTCATGACTATAAGATGCTAGTCGCGCTCTTTGATAAAATAACTGCCTGCTCCATAATAATAATTATTATCCATGGTACTTTTAGATTCAAGTAGTGGAACACTTATCAAATATGTCCAAGTTGCCGATGCTGCCCCTGCATTAATACCTTCCTCAATATATTCTAGAAATAATATTCAATATAGGTGACTTTTGTTTATTTTCTATAAAATTTAGTAAAAACTCTACTTAAAATGTATTCCTTGATAAAAAGAATAAATTAATTTTATTCCATTTAATAGAATTCATTTGCTATAAATGGATGGTCTCGGAGCTTTTTGGTTTTAATACAATCTATCCTATGTAATTAATAATAAAGTTAATCAATTCTAATTTAAGTTTATTAAATTAATTTAATGCAGAGTATTTAAATGCAGAATAAATTACTTTAATTTGAATCATTGTAAATATTCTATTAAAATATTAATATTTACTTTTGGGGAGTTTTTCAGTGAACTTAAAGCATCTTTCGTCAACTTTTCTATTTTAATATATTAACCTGATTTGAAGATTAAAAAGTTTAATTCAGTGAAACATATAATTTTTAATGAAGTTAAAGTTTGAGTTTTTTTATTAAAATATGGTTTTAAATTAACTGAAAATAATGATACATTTATTAATTTGCTTTCTAAAATTTAGAGTTTAAATGCTGGTTCATTAAGATCCAAAGTTATAAAGTTAAGCTATATTGGTATTGGTACTGCCTCCTCAATCGCTTCCTCAAATTAATTCCAGCTAGACTCTCATTATTTTTAAAATATGAAATTGTAGGAATAGTTTAAATTGATCTGATATTAGGAATAATATAGCCATTCGATTAAATACTATAAAAATGGAGTATAAGATCAATTGATTATTTCATTTCTACAAGATTCAACGTCTCCATATCCATTTGGCATAGCTAGCATCGATCCTGCTACTGCTACAGTTTTCTGGGTCAAGAAATATATTTTTAATCTACGTCTACTATCGTGGGCTATGCTCTTTATTTTATAATTTACGACATCGATGCAATCCCAAAATTATAATATAATTTTTAATTAAATAAATATAATCGTCTATATGAAAATTCTGAGAAAGTTAGAACTTTAAAAAAATTAGATCTTTAATAGAAGGTTAGTAAGCTAAGAGATAAAAAAAGTACTAATTTATCCTTTGAATAGCGAAATTTATTTAAAAGATTATATTTTCTGTGCCAAATTGTCATATTCTTCAAAGGCGTATTCGCAGAATATATTATATGCTGAATAGGGAATTACTAACTGGTCATTTACAGATATCTCTCTATCTATTTAGCTTAAATCTATGAGAAATCTCCTGATGTTAAAACCAGATTTATTCATGTAAATAGTCAAATCTTATTATCTTTATGCACTATTTATACTCAGGCAAAGAATTCTCACCTTATAAATTAAAACTTTATTTGAATTTATTAAATTTTTGCTTTTCTTGAGGATTTAATCTATGATAGCGGAACAGACTATCTAATGACTTGTGCAACAAATGGCAAAACTATTATTGTATCGAGGTAATAATTTTTGAAAATAATTTTCTTAGATTAACAATCGCAACAGATTCAAGTTATGTGAGAGGGAATGGGGCCACTACATTTGTCTGCGCAGATAAATTATTTTTAAGGATTGAAGGCGATAACTTCGGACAAGTTTGTTGGATTAATTAATTTTCAAAAAATTATCTTTTTTTCTTATTAGTCTTATGAAAGAATTCTTCGATATGAGAAACCCCTATTTTTCTTTTTAATTTAGATATGGACGAATTAATTAAAAAATAATAATGATGATGATTTTATGTTTTTATGGATTCTATGTGGACATTACATATCCTTAGAGTATATATTTCTACAAGGCTGACTGGAGCTCTTCTTTTAAGTTTAAAGAACTTATCCTCAGTTAATTACCATCTTCCATCTATTAGAATACAATCTCTATCAAGAGATATTTAAATTTATTTCAGTAAAACGTATTTACAATTTTCATTTATAAAAACTACATTTTGTTTAATGAATTACTAAATTAAACTTGGAACCTTAAGAAAATCTTAGACAAAAAAAATAGAGATAGACCAAAAATTAAAAAATAATATCTTAAAACTAATTGAATAAATAATTTAAATTTATCTGTTAGATTAATTTAGAACCAATAGGAAATTATCTTAATAGCTTATATCTTAGTATAATCTTTAAACCTTTTCTTAAAAATTTTATTTTCTTTCTCTATTAAGAGGTTGACAGTAGCTTTTTAAGTTAAAATTTTATATGAAGATAATGAAACTGTCTTTTTAATTTATACATCATTAAAGTAAACTTTAAGAAATGAAGATCCTCTTTTTTATTTCAACTTTATAAAATTTGCAGATAAAAGATCAATCAAAGATTACAAGCGGCATATCATATTTCCATTTTTAGATTATGATTTATTTTTAAATTAAATATTCCTTGCTAATTTTTAGAGCTACATTAAGTCTGAATTGAACGCGTACTTTGTATTTAATTTGTTGGATCTATTACAGAGAGCAATCTGTATTCGCTAAACACTTTTAGCTAGATAGGATTTGTAATGTCTAATAGACCAGAAAACACCTGCTATTATTTTGGCACTACTCTTATCGATATACAGATTAAATATACAGAAGCATTTTATATTTTTATTTCATCGAAATAAAAATTTATTTTTAAAAAGATTTAACCTTCTTTTTTCAAAAAGAAAAAAAAATCATTTGTTTGAATTTTATATAAATTTTAAGCATTAAAAAAATTTTCCTTACTCTTAAATAAGTAAAAATAATATTATTAAATTATAAATTTATAAAAGAAAATATAGATTTCTTCATCAACCGTGAATGCTTACTCAGTTCCATTTACGAATACGTTTTCTTTAGGAATTTCTGCAACCTCTCTAACTTAAATATATCTTTGAGTTTTGGCACTGTTAGTTCTTTGGATCTTGATTTTACCCTGAATATTTTTTATTATATTTTTGATATACATTAAACAATATTTTTTAATGAATTCAAATTTTTATCCTTTATTGTATATATTCTGCCTTATTAAAGATTTTTGATAAATTAAGAAAATTTGCAAATAAATTAACATAAACTAAAGTTTCTTGAATTATAGATTTAAACAATTTGGCCATTATATTAAAGTCAATGCTTCAAGAACTCATATTTAAAGTAAACTATTGGATGGATATATCTGAGAAGTATAAGAAAATTAAACTCTATATACTGATTAGCATCTTAGAATTATCTACATTTAATTTTTGCCGCAGATAGAAAAATAAAAATTGACTCACATCTGTGAGACAAATCTAAAGAGATAAGCTAAAACTCTTTCCAAGGATTAAAAAAAATTTTAAATAAATATTTTTAAATATCCCACCAAAGTGTAATATACCTATGTACTCCTTGGCAGCTTCAGGAACACCTCAAATTCTGAACTATCTTATCACAGATCCCGCCCTGACTTTCGTTTAGCCAGTTTTTACTGGCCCAGGCGCCTGCTCAGATGGCCAAATAGCTTACTCCTTTTTATTTACACTGCGTTTATTAAAAGTATCAACGGAGTTGTTACAAAGTTTTTATTTATACAACTACTCCAGCTCAGCAAGCACTACCAAGCTGGGTAAAGTTCAATAGCACAACCTTGCAGTTGAAAATAGAGACTAGTGACTTCGTAAACTACGCCACTTATAATCCTTTTGAAATTGATATAAAAGGCTACATAGACATTATGCCCTCTATAAATGCTGTCCAAACTACATTTAATATTTCATGATTAAGAATTTAATATAAATAGAATAATTATTTATTTGCTAGTTTATAAAAATGAAATAATTTTGTAAACTGTGACTGTAAATTTGCAAATCGATTGTACTGGAGCAACTTTTAATTTTCTTCCTTGAGTTATGATGAGGTCTCAAAGAAAGGAATCAAATTTATGAAGGGGAAAAATTTTAATTTAATAGAAATGTTTCTTATTCTAATTAATTTACAGAGTATATTTCAAGTTATAAAAAGTATATTCTCAACTTTCTAATAGAAAAGACTTTAAAATGTTTTTATATAAAAATATATAATTAGAATTTATAATAGAATTAAATGAATCAGTAAGCTAGTGATGAACACAGGAACTTAGGCTGTATCCTTTCCTAATTACACTCCTAATTAAATTAAGTGCATGGTTCTACGAAAAATATATGCCTCTGATTCAGTAATAATAATAAAGTTATTGGAAATTAGTCTATAAAACTATAGTATACTTTATAAAATTATTTAATTTCCAATATTTTGAATTCACTAAGCTCTCCTCCGACTGGCGTTACATACGACTACGATATTGACAAAGATAAAATATTCGTAGACACTACAGTCTTTACTGCTGCAAAATAATAATAATTAATCAACTTAGTTTGACCTTTAGGTGGAAATTATTTACTCTTCAGGGGGAGTGTTTGACTGGTACACATTAACTATTCAAATTGAAGATCCTTAAACAGCTGCACTTGCTCACAGATTTGATTTCTTGAGCAACTCTGGGCCTCCTACTTTTATCATAAAAATACTTATCAAAATATTATCATTCCATTGTCTGATATCAAAGTAGTTTAGAACTAGGAAGTTGTATTCCCTCTCCCTTAAATCGAAGATCCTGATGAAGATGAGTTCTCAATAGAAAGCCTGGATTGCTAGCAAGCCTCAGTCTTTGTGAAGCTGGTGAACTCTTTCTCCCTTCAAATTTCTCCTTCTTCAAACGCATTTTTTTAATATTTGGTAAATATCAGTGTAAAATCAAACTCACAGACTAAAATTTACATCCAAAAAGTCAAGACTATTCTATCAACATAATTATTTTCCAAATCATTTTAATTGTACAATCTGTCAAGAGTAAGCTAATAGAACAAGAAATTTTAGAGAATATTTATGAGACAAATTAATTAAATTTAAACACCTCGAATACGCTTAAAGCTAGTTTGACTATCAATAAACTTGGAGAAGCTATTATAAAGTTCAATCAATAGGTAACCTACTAAAAATATAATATTCATATATAAAACTCTTATTGTATTTCTTAGACTTTAGTTTATAATTGAATACTAAGAGGTGTGCACAAATTTTGACTAAAATGATTTGCACATCTCAATTTTTATTTTGGAAAGCAAAGCGAACTTAAAATATAGTGTGGAGCAGCTTCGTTGGGACATAACTAAATGTTACCTTGATAATATAAAAATCCAAATAGTTTTTTATGAACCCCAAACTATTTCTTACAAGTAGACTGACTAGCTATAAGTGATATTCATTAGGAATGGATTGATTAGGGAAACTCATAGCACGCAACCCATCGGATTTAATTACACATGCAGTTGCCCTATTCCTTAAAAATAAATTTCTTAGTAGATAGACCAAAAAAGTATTTATTGATCTTAAATCATTTGTAGGCATGCTGTAAATTTATAAGCTAGAATTGTATTTTGTTATCTATGAGCTATTAAAGTTTACTAAATCACATTATAATGTATTTTAAACATTGTTATGAATTTTAATGTTTTTAAAATCAAAGGTGCCTTAGCTGCAGGTGAGACAGCAATGAAAACTCTTGTTATTGGAAACTTTATAATTTATTTAAAAAAGGATAAATTAATATACTTGAAAACTCATATTTTAGTACCGTCATTTTTCAAAATTAAAATAAAATTAAAAGAAGCATAAAATAATTTCAATTTGATATTTATAAATTACGAAATAAATTTTTAATACTTTGCTCTTAATCTTGTGATGTAATAATTCTTCTTGAATAAACTAGATTAGGTCATAAAGCTTATCATTTCTTTGGGGTATGATTAACACGCTTCAGCTCATTCTTACAATTATTAATTTTTTAATTAAATATTAAAAAGAATTAGCTTAATTTAAATGCCACTATTCGAAATGGACTTTCCAACTAATGTTGTTATGTTTTACAACTTCCTCGTATCAGTGAGTACTTTTGATGTGCTTCCAACTGATTCAATCAACTAAGTCGCATTTGGAATAAAAAATGGCGATGATAATGATGAAAGTGACTCATAGGAAAGTTTCAGCTCTAATTTTGAAGATATGGATATCTATTAAATGAAAATTTCAAACTGGTCTCACTTTAACTGATTAAAGCTATCAATGTATTAAATTATTTTTGAAGCTATGGATCCCTAGATATAATTGAGAATATGGGAAGCATGTTCTATTTCTATCTAGCCATAATTGCTATCTACACCATGATCATCCTTACTAAAATATTTCAGCTCAAGCGACTACATGAATGGATGAAAAAGAAATTCGTTTTCAATTTGCTGCTTAGATTCTTTCTTGAGGGTTATAAGTTTAATATAATTATTTTATCTTCAGATAGCAATCTCAAGTATGATCTGCTTCAAAAAAGTAATCTCCAATTTACTATTCACTAATATCTTCTAGATAGATGTAAAGAATTAGGAGAAATAGTTTTCAACTTTGAACTGTGCGATTATGCTGACTTTTCTAGTTTTCTATCCAGTTATGATTGCTTTTATATCTCTGAAGAAATTCGATAAAGTTGAAGATCCAGCCTTAAAGCAAACTATTTTATTTATTGGAAGTCTTTTTGAAGGACTTAACACTCGAAAGAAGTGGGCGATCATTTACAATTCTCTTTTTACTCTTAAAAATAAACTTAGAAGATTGTTAACAGCATCTATCTGTTTTTTCTTGGTATAATAAAAACCCGAATATAAAAGTGATTAAATTTTGTGTTAGTCATTATTATCTTGTAATAAGATTTAGGGAATTTCTATTTCAAATTTTTTGACTATCCTATTACTAAATGATCATAATAATAAAGAAAAAAAACTAATTATCCCCATCTTATTTCAACTTGCTTTAAATTATATGTAATTTTGGATTTTAAATACCCTGTGTTTTAGGTGCAACTTTAAAAATAAGGATAACTTTTTGTGGTTCTTAATTCCTTGCAGATGATATATACTCTTGCTGTTAGACCCTTGGAATCTGAAACTCTCAATAATCTAGAAATCTTCAATGAGATTTATAAATTTTATAAATAAATATTTAACAACCTTAACAATTTTAATTGTAAAATATATAATTGAGCAAATTTTATGTTTAGAAAGGGAGAGAATTTAACTTATTCCTATTTAAATCATGGAAATCTTCATTAAGAGGCTGAAATTGGTTTAAATTTTTATAAAATTAAGCACTTTTGACAATAAAACTTGCTTAAAGGTAAACTTAAGGATATCGGATATTATGGAATATTCTTAAAAATGATTACCATCCTAATTTAAATATTATTCTATAATTATCAAATGGTGAATAAAGAATTTACAATAAGAGTCATTTCATGAGAATTTTTCTTCATGAGACATTTTTTTAATTGTCCTTTATATTTTTTTTAAGATTGATATTTATCTTAAAAGAGATTAACAATTAAAGTAAATAAATATCTTGATTTGTCTGCTATTGATAAGCTACAGTATGTTTTGTTTTTAGTCTTTCATTGAAGATCCAGCCATTACAATACAAATAGGATACTTAATGATTGCACTCACCTCCATGAATCTATTTTCTAACATGCTTGTCATTTTAGTAGCCTCAAAACTAAATACATTTATATTATAAATTGCAGCCTCTTATCCAGCTATGTAAGCAGGCCTGAAATCTCTAATATTAAAAGTAAAAAATATGAGTCAGTAAACTAAAAAGGCAAAGCTTTACCAAAATCAAGATGACAGTAATTAAGACACATAACTGAGGATAAATGAAGCTACAAGGAATTAATTTGTATTCAAATAGTAAAGAAATAGAAAAAATATTTAAGACGACCTAGAGTAATTAGAAAAGAATTTAGACATGCAATAAAGTTACTCTATTGCAGATATGACAATAACTACTCATGAAGTTACTGAAAATCACCTCAATTCGCAGAGAAATTATTCATAAATTTGTTTTCGAAATTTTTTAAAGAACTTATTTTATTCTGTGATATCATGATAGGTCCAGAACTGCAACAATAATATATATTTATAGAGCATTTGATAGAGAACGAAGACATCCAATTCAAAGATAAATAGTTTGAGAAGGATTAAATGATATCCTTAAGATTTAGAATCCCTAAAAGAACTCCAAAAAACAAGACTAAAAATAAACAGTCTAAGTTCTTTCCGAAGTCTAAAATAAAAAATGTCCAATCAGAAACTAATTCGCAAGGGAAAATAAATGAAGATATTGGCTACAGATAAGATAAGCTAAATGGAATCGATGACTTCAATCAGTAAAATCAGCTTGCAGTCAATTAGATTCTGTAGAAGATTATTCTATAAAATTAAGGATATTAAAAGTATTTTAATTTTCAATATTAATCAATAACAATCTGGCATTAATTTTTGTTGCATTTGAAATCTAAAATACAGAATAAACAAGAAAGTTCAGCTTTTGAGTGGCTTAATTTTCTACTTTATAATGTGAGATAATTTATATTCTTAGACATCGGAGAATTTAAAATAATATTTTTCTTACGAAACTAAATCTATTCAAAATTATTATAAAGAAGATTATTTGAATAATTAAAAATCATTTTGATTTTAATGTCAAACGCGAAATTACTCAAAAATAACTACATGATCCATCCTATCTCAGTTTCATTTTGACTCTAAGGTATGGATGTAGTCACCCTTATCAGTAGTAATAGCCACAACATCAACTCCATCGCAAAAATGTTGAGAGTGCCACACTATACTCTCGCATTTGAAAGTTGCTTTGCAGATGAGAAAGTTAGGAGTCGCAGCTGTTCCTCATCGCACTTCTAAGTTTCAAGATGTCCACATCAATTATTTGATTCATCCTCAAACTCTTCGCAACTAAGCGCACTTCAGTGTGGAGTAGCGCGCGAAGATCTTCCATAGATAGTTTCCTTATCTCAAGATCTCTCCGTAGACTGTAGCAAACATCTATATCGTTGAAATGGCATAAGGTACAAAACTGTGAATCGAGTGAAGCGCGTTATAGACTTCACTAAGCCATTATATTATAATAATCTGAAATATAATTATTAAAATAATTAAATTAATTAAATTGGAATAAAATTGTGACTTTTGAAGTGTGACCAATTTTTATAAATATAACACAATTCCATTCAACATAGAATTTTAAGATCTTTATATCCTTACAAATTTTGTGTGGGAGTGCTCAGTCCAGATTCTATAAGCTATAGAAGTGTGCCCAAATTTAATTTTTGAATTTATGTATACTGCACACATTGTACTTCGCTGTTGAGGAAAGAGGTGAAGATGATAAAAGAAGAAAATCATATTTGATTTTGATTATCTATTGAACAAGCTACAGATTTGAAGGTATTGAGTTATCAATATTTTGCAACTCTTCATTTATTATTTTAACCAATCATTGATTTTAATTTAAATTCTCAACTATAATCAAGTATCCTAAACCTAAAAACTCAGTTATCTAAGATAGAGGAAGCTGGCATAAAATTCAGAGAATATGAGACAGACGTCAAGGTCACCTTCCTAGAAGACTTTAGATTGCCTGTTTAGGGTTAAAATTTAGCATGATTTAAAGTATTAATAAAGAAATTAATTATACACAACTTATTTTCACTTTCTTATCATATTATGGGGTTTTTATTATTGATAAAACTATAAATATCTTTAATTTAAAAAATAATCGTAAAAATTTATAAGAAATACTTCACCTTCAAAAAATTTATTCATATGACTGGGGGTGGACTTTTTCTCGTCGCCCATTTTTTCATGAAAATATTATAAAAGTCATTATGTTGCTAAAATTAGTCAAAATTTTTTAATTCTTATTCAAATTCAGAGAGGCTGATCAAAATATTTTTCATTATTTTAAAGAATTTGTGGGGAAATAACTTAAATTTTTCTTCATACTTAAGAATATTAATTTAAATTAAAACATTCTATAAAATAAAAAAAAAGCATATCAAAAATTTCTATTTTATTGCCACCACTTTTTTCTGTATGCATGAATTTTTTTCTCTTCATTATCACGGACTTTATTTTAAGCAATTTAAAGTATATTAGAAGGATATTTATAACAATACCTTTGCTTAGTAAATCAAACTTTTGGTGTTATCCAATTTTTAGAATAATTGCTATGATTTTAATCAAATTAAAATATTCTTTAAAAAGAGGCTTAAAAATATTAATTTTTTCTTTTCTCTCAAGTAAAGTTTATGACTCGATAGACTCTCATAATTTGAAGTATAGCTCGAGATTTCGAGTTTTTGGCTATTTTTTTGCTAAATAGTGATTTTCTTCTTTCATGAATAAATTCAGTAGAGTGGAAAGGAGTCTCCACAAAAATACTAGCTAAGTTGTAATTATGTTTAATGATAAAATTTTTTTCAATAATTTGAAAGAAGGATATCTAGAGAAAATTAAATTAAAGTACCCGAGGAGAGGCACAAAAATTCGTTTAACAATGGCGAAGAACATTTTCATAACTTAATGCCTTTGCTTGTTGCTTTATCTATCCCCTTGGGGTGATCTAATTTAGTGAATGGTTTTTTGAGGTTGATTTCATACAATAGGATTGTAGATTATGCTATCCTTAAATCTTGGGAAGGAATTTTCGCATTTCCTTGAATGATAATTGAAGGGAAGAGATGTCTTGATTACTCCTAGCATCAATGGGATGAGAACTATTGTCAATTACACAACTTTTTAGCTTTATCATTAAACACCGCGAAGTGCCTATTGCTATTGTAAGAGACGCATGTTATTATATTTATTTATCCATCGATTAAGTCCCTTAGCGTGTGACATAGAGATTTTTAGAAGTTAAACAGATTTTGTTCCTAATCACTCACAGATGTTAGAGACACGTTTAGCCCAAGAAGTTATCTTAGTTTATATACACTTAAGGGTATATTAAAACTCCTTAATAAATGAAGTTAAATTATACTATTGATATATAGAAGCAAATATTTCATTTTTCAATCTAACAACTCTAATATATTCTCAGTCTTCAACGAGAGAACAACTGATTTTAAGGTCATTAACTAAAAGATGGCCCTGCTTGAGAGTATGATGGAATAGAGCTACCAACTCTACCACGCTTATTTGAAATTCTCCAAAGAAGATTTCGACTCCTTTATGTAACTAGTTCACGCCAAAGAGAACGATGTTGTGGTAGGATAACTCCACTCCTATGACTTTTTCTTGCTGATGTGGACTAAGGATCACTATTAATCACATGACGATAGAGTGGCCTTTCTTAAATATCACAAGGCATCAGTCGCCAAAGATCTCGATCAGTTGATAGCTTCTCTGGAGATGATGGAGAAAATAGCTGGAAATGCTCAATTTTCGGTTCGACTCATGAAGAGATCTAACAAGCAACAATTTAACTCTAGTGATAAATTTCTAACTGGCAACTGGAGACCTATTGAGTAGCAGCAGGGAGATGAAGCTTAGCACTGGTTCTCAATTGACAACAAGGACAAGATTGCTTACTTGTCTTGGTACTACACCAACCTTCAAAAGCTTCAGAAAATGCCAAGTGTTCTCTCATTGGATAAACTTAGAAACATTCCTCTGTTTGGAAAGACTGATAAAGTAAATAAGATTGAACTACTCGCCAAAGAGAATGTCTTCAACAGACCTGCCTAAATTCTTTGCTCAGTTGATACTGATGTTCTTACCTTGAAAGTTGGAGGACGAAAAATTATTTACAAAAGAGACCTTTGAAATATCTAGCCATACTGACAAGCTTGACTAACTAACTAAATTCATATTAAGTAGCATCGTCATATCTTGCTAAAGGGCAGGTCTTATTCCTCTAATGTTAGGAAGATCTGTATCTTTGCAATGAACAAGCTATTTTTAATCTCTCCAAGTACAAAAGTTATTTTATTTTTATTTCCTTAATGAACTTAAATCAAATATCAATCTATATCTTTTCATCCATTCTCATCACTCTTCGAATTTAAATGAAACGAAATAGTTTTATTATAGGTTTACAGTAATTAAATCTTTACATTGAATTCATTAAATTTATATTAAAGATTATATCTCAATTATAACTTGTTTAAAATAAATTATTTATTTAGCAGAATAAATATTCGTAGTAAATGCTCAGAATTAATTTTATTTTTAATAATTATAATTTCTAATCCAAAAAATTTTAATTTTCATATAATAAACATTAAGTTTAAGTATCATAGTGTTTTAATCATTTTTATAAGATAGGTAATTACTTTACAAATTTTATCTTTAAATATAAATCAACTATCCGGAAATTTCTCTGACCTAATTAATTGATTTAGCTTTTTAAACTGAATAGCAAATTACGGTTTAACATTTTTAATGAAGCGCTTTTAAATGGGAAATTTAAGGAATCTTTAGTTTTAATTATATGGGAATTTTTTTATTAAAACTTCAACTTTAAAAGTTTAAAAAGAGCCTTTTCTTGAAATTCAGTTCAAGTTGTTTATAAATTTCTCAGTTTTACATTTAAAAACAGATCTCTATTACAATTATATTTTTGAAGGAAACAAGCAACGCTAATAGTGCTTAAAATAAATTTTGGCCTCAAATTATAAAGTTAGTATAAAGCAGCATATTTAGCTTTAAAGAATTTAATGAAACTTTCTTTAAAGATAATTTATTAGTAAACTTAATTCAATAGGATTGGCAAACAAACTTTGCTATCATTCTTATAATTTAAAATAATAAAATTTAATTAGCTCTGCGAAATTTCATAATATTATAAAGATTGTAATTTCAAATATAGAAGTTGATTAATTTAGGAATTTATTTATTTGCTTCCGAGATAGATAGATAGATAAATAAATAAAGACAAATAAATGTTGCGTTTTAATTTAAACAAAAAAAAAATCGTTTAAATATGTAATTAAAATAATATTTACTGTTTATTAATTCTATTATGAGCAAATTCTTATTTAATCTAAATTAGAAATACAGTTTATAAAAAAAATAAAAAAATAAAAACTTTTGGAATAAATTTTTAAGAAATTAGCAATTCATACAAGTAAAGTTTGGTTGTGCAATCATCTTCCAGTTATCATCATCTTATGATAGTTAATTATCTAGAAGTATATTAAATTTCAATACTCAATTTCTATAATAAAAAATGTTAAACCAATAATAAATAGTCATTAATTTAACATATTATGGAAATTAAAAAGAGAATTGTTTCATTTCTCTTATTCCTCTTTCTCAATGATTTATTATGGCATCTATAAATCACTGAGGCTTCCCTTGGAAAGTTTGTCATCTATCTAGGTTTTGCCTTACTATTTTGATATATTGGCTTGAGCTAGCTCTTGCTTCCTTTCTTCCAATACTGATTCTGGGATAAACTTTCTTAAGTGATATATTAGAGCTTATCTTTTTTAGAAGATAGCAGCAAAACCTTCGCAGCAACTCAAAAATGAGATGTACATGGGCCACAAATTCAAATTATTTAGTTCTTGGAGGCATTATTCAGGAGACATATTGTTATAATCTTAACTATTCTCTTAGTCAGAAGGAGTGATCAGTTTAGAGATGCAGTTATAAGCTGCGAAATACTTTGAGTTATCTTTAACAATGTCTGAAAGGACTTCCCTTGCTACACTCAAACTTAACATTTGCTAAACGTTCTGATCTTATTATAGGAGAGAATTTTTTTAATTAGTAAGTACACTTATTATGTAAAATACAAGGTGTGTAAAGAAGCAGACAGTACTTTGCATTATATTTAGTATCCCCGCCAATAATTATCAAGTTTTAAGTTTATTAGGTTTTTAGAAACTTTATTCCTTTATCGTGCCATCTTTTTGAAACAAAATTTCTTCCTCCATTTGTTGATACTCATGAGCAGAAACCTAAATAGTATTTTTAAGATGAAAACATAAAAATAAAATAATTGTCTTTTGAGATTAAGCTTTAAAATGACCTTTTTTACTTCATTACTTCATTAATTATTCTTAATTATGGGATTTTTTAAGAATTGGGGATTACTTACATATCAAAGAGGATGTGTTGAACTCTTTTAGGAATTGTATTTTTTAAATTATAGCTTCTAGAACTGAAGACCTCTAAAATATGTTTCGTTCATGCTATTATTCCTCCATTGCAGCAGAAGAATAAATGAATAAATTATAAATTAGATTATGATGACCTTATATTTTCTATTAAATTCTTGACCATATCTCTCATTTTACACTATTTTTCTTTTTTCTTGGACAAGGAACTTCTCCTTTTCCAAATTGGAATTTCCAACTCCATTAACACCCTAAAATAGCTATTTTTTATCAATTCTTTTTTCTCTGAATCTAGGCAAAAAGTTTGACAGTTTTTAATAATTATCTGAGAATAGTTTACTCAAGATTTAACTCTGTGCAAACTTATGAGCGAGCATTTATTACTGGGCCGGTTGATTTTAAAATCGTATATTATTAGCAGAATGCTTTTAATCATCTTCAGTGAGATTCTATTCTGAAGGGTCTTAATTTATGTTAAATTTAGAGGGAAATTTTTGAAGATTTATTTGTCAATTTAAACTGCTTATTTTTCTTGATTGTAGTCTAAATCTCTTTGGGAAGCTGAAATGGATTCTAAATTTATTTTTGGAATTGGTGAATCTCTTTCTTTCTTGGATCTGATTCGTTATCAATCATTTAGTTCCTTGATATTGATTTGAAGTGAAGACTTTCACGACGCATTATCTCTGTTAAATTATTCTATCTCTCTTTATTGTTCGTTTTTTTTTTTACTATTTTTCTTGGTCTGTTCTTTTCTTTATTCAGGTCCTTCAAATTAATTGAATTGCACAAATGCATCTTAAGGTTAAATTTCTAAACCACTTAAATAAGATTCATTAGGTTTGTATTAGCTAGCTCTGGTAGCTTTCTTGGCATTGTTCTAGTAACCGTTGATGCCATCGTCATTATCATTATAATTCCGTTGCTTTACATTGTCGAACTTCACATCGCGCTTCCTACCTCTTGCTTAATTTCTTTTACTTTTTTAGTCTCTGCAGCTGATTATATTATAGTTTTTAAATTGGAAGCTTTTTATTCTTTTGCTAAGTTAGAAGCTATTGATCTCTGTTCCTGTAGATAATAGTCTTCCTTATTATCAGATTTTAAATCAATAAACTATAAATTTAACCTATTCAGTGGTAGAAATTGTGAAAAACTCTGAATATCTTGATCATTTAGAGTTTTCTGGTAAGGTTCCTAACTGTCGCTCTGGATTTATAAATTTTGCTGATGATGAAAGAGAGGCTATAAAAAGGACTGCTTGAGTGGCTTTACAGAGTTTATGCTATTGAATAAGGAAATATTTTGGTATGTTTAAATTTAGCCAAATATGGGTGTAGAGAGTTATTGCGAAGATTACTTAGAATTTGATTAGCCTTAATTTTGAAATTGAGTATTTGGATTTGATTGGAAGAAGGATTGGGGTTATGAATGTGAGTGTTGAGGTCTTTAAATTTTCTTTAAAGTTAAAATTTATGATAAATTCATTTTAAATGCACAAAGATTCTGTAATTATAATTATTGATGCATATTACATTAAAATAGTTTTAAATAGCAGCTCCATTTGAAATATTTAAATTCTATGCAGTGTTCCACTCTGAATATTTAAACTCTAATAATTTTATTTTTTTTATATTAAAGTATTCCTTATTAATAGCATGAAAGAGAGATTACGGTATCTATAATAAGAGCACTCTTATTTTTGTCAAAAAATAAAATTTAATTGAGTTTTTAATTTATGAGGTAGATATATTTTTTGCTTGATAAAGATATTTAACTATTTATTTCTTTTCCATTATTTTTTTTCTCTATAAATCTACTTTAGATTATAAATATAAATTTTGGAGGAATATATAATAATTTAAATTAAAAGATAGAGGAAATAATAATTTTCTGACTATTAAAATCAATCTTCCATATCAAATTTATATTTATTTAATTATAGCAAATTCAATTTATAAGAGATCCTCTATTGTAAATTTTAATTCTTTACAAATATTTTTAATTTAAAATAGCTGAGATAACTCATTCTATTAAAAAAGACATTTGCCAGTTCTTAAAAAGATTGAAGCAAATTTTCAAAATTTTACCTTAAAAATTATTTCCTTACTATGCATAAATCTAATTATGAAATTTTTATTGGCTCATGTAAAAATAATTTGCTTTATTTTCAATTAGAATTCAATTAAATTATGGAAAGTCGTCAGAATACAATACAACAAAGAAACGATTGTGAAGCTATGCAAATGAAACAAGAAGATGTTGTTGTCATTGATGAAAATAACAACGATCGAATATTTAAAATAATTCAATTGCCATATTTATTGTTCAATTTTAGAATAGATTTTGAAATAGAAAGCCCGAATTTTGACATTTACTTTCCAAACTTAGCAAGAATAATGAAAGACGGCAGTTTTGAAAGACTTACAGATCATTTTATTTATTTATCAAATTAAGTACATGCGTGACTGTAACAATCCCTATGTAGACAAGATATTTTAATAATTCTCAATTTTTATTAAATTATATTTAAATACAAGAAATAATAAAGGAACTTATATTATGAGTACGAACAAATGATGATTAAAAATGTTCTACCTCTCATTCACGAAGAAATATGCTAAGTCATTCCCGAATGGAGTGATCTCTAAAAGGTTAATGATTTATAATTTTACAAAAAGACTCTTCAAAATATATTTTTTAAATAAACATATTTCTCTTTAAAAAAAATAGTCGATTCATGCATATCTTTTCTAGAATATTAACACTTTACTTCATATTATTCGTAAATAAATTAATGAAATGAACTAAAGATTAATTTTTTATAAAACTAATTTAGTTGTCATTATTTTAGTTCTTAAAAATTTTAATTGGAGATGAATAAATAATTTAGTTACTTTATGATTTTAAATTTTTTCTTTTAAAAATTATTTAGCCAGGATTGATTAGAATAGATCATTATTGGTATTTTATAATTCTTTATTTTTAAATGAGATTTAATGAAAGCCACATAAATTGTCATACCTTGAACGTACTTTATTGTGTAATGCATAATAAAGAATATTTGGAGTTATGCTCTAGGCAAGAACAAAATATTCTAAAATGGGCAGCACTACTTCATGATATTAAAAAGCTCAGCATACCCTAAATAGAAGGAAAAGACCATATTCATCCTTTCAAGGGAGGATATTTTGTGTTAGAATATTTTTATTTTAGGCGACAGTACTCTATTGGCTCTCAATCAATTAGGATAACTAAACTAAGACACTAAAGAAGACTTACAACAAGTGAGGAAGCTTATACACGAATCAATATAAATTTCTCCTATCTATCTTATTTTAATTTAGAATCAAGACAGCCAATATATGACTCATGGAAAAAGGGAATGAGGAAAAATAAATGCTTTTATATATCCAAATTTAAGATTGATTAATATTTTAATGCTATTGTATGTAAATGCATGGCCACCATCATATTTGTTTCCATTCTTTATCAAACTTTTATTCTGATTAAAATTATAAAAAAATAATTTGCTTTAATAGAAAATATAATATAATTTAAAGGTTTAAATTACTAAATGAACATATTTAGTAATTTACTTATTAAATAAATAGAAATTATAAGTATAAATGAATGCAAATAAATTTAATAATATATGAGTCACCATCACTTGAATGAAATATTTGAGATTTTGTGGGGTAAACTATGCTAAAGAGACTCCTTTGCTGATTTAGTATTCAGGCTGGTATTCTTTCACCAGAGTTTGCCAGGACTAGTGGATATTCCACCCATGGTGGAGTTAAGCATCCCTGAGAGACTAAAGTTTTGTGATTTGCATTTTTACAAACTCATCAAAATCATAATTATATGATTCAAATAAATTAATTTGGTTTTTATAATGAAGAGTGACAGTTTGTCGTACATGTATGTATGGGACTTCGATAATTGCAGAGACTCTTGCATGAATGAGTTTAATCATGCAAATCATTTACTTGTAAAAGAATACAATCAATACAAAGAATAGAGTTGACTTAATTTTCTTTTCGAATCAATAAGAATAAACACAATTTTCTGAACTTAATTATAAGCTAATGTCAAAATTACTATTCAATTAATTAATTTCAAGCTTTGTTATATAACTAGTCATTAACTTTGCTCTATTTAGTGAGAAAACAGATTTGGGGTAAAAGTTTTATAATCTTAAACTATAAATTTATTGTCCATAGAGTTATTGAAAGAAATTTTCTGTGCTTATTTTTCCTCAAAATAATTTAGAAAAGAATCTTTTTATTGATTGATAATCTTTTTGATTTTGGCAACAATTAAACAAAATTAATCATTTTTTCTTTAAAATAATATTATAAAATACTTGATAATAATGATTGCTAGAATTAATTTCTATGCTGATATCTAATTTATAAATTATATATTTCATCAAAGATTCAATTGTTGAATGAATTGTAGAAAAGATATTTTTATTAAACACTCAAACAAAAAACCGATGTTATCCCTCGGAACAAACGTGCTCGCTCTCGGCCTTGGAATTGCAACCTTTGCTCAGTCAGAGGTAAAGATTTATTTTTGCATATGTCAGAGGTATATCAAATTCAATAAAATAAAAAATTAATTTATTACTTTATAGATCTAAGTGCATATTTATTCTTATTCTGAGGACTTCTCAACAAGCTACTGCTTTTATTGTTATTTCTTACTTAGTATGGTTTTTGGCTTGTAGTTCCCATGGTAGATAACATACCTCTTCATGACTGCAAATACCTACATACTTCTCTAAGCTTTATTATATGATACTGTTAATATAGAATTTCAATATTAAACATCTTTTAATTAATTTGTAATATATATGGCCTTCCGAATAAATAAATATAACTGCCTTCCTAATTCCTAAAGTTCCTTGAATTCTGTTTTCCTTTTCTGGCTATCTTTGAAACAACCTAAAAGTCTCAACTCGTCAAAATAGTGACAGTTTTGTTTTTCAATTCTGTGGTTAATATATTACTCGCAGAGGCTAAAAAAAGTAACAATAATGATACTTTTCTTTATGATGAAGTATTGTTAATATTTTATTAAGCAAAATGATCAACCAATTAAATTTCTGCAATTTAATTGGCAAGAAAATTTCACAAAAATGATCAGTGGAGAAGAAAGAATCAAGACAAAAATCAATACAAGGATATCTAGAAAAAACTGATCAGCTATCGCATAGAATTTACTTAGAAACTCAAAGAGAGGAGCCTATGTATTATTTGACAAAAAACCACACAACTGAAGGGTAAAAATCACTACAAGCAAGAAGGTGAAGTGTAAATTAGTGCTCATTTTAAATCAAATTTTAAAATGCTAATAATTATCAAATTTTATCTTTAATTAAGAAAAAGTTGGAAAAGCTCAACGCAGAAATCAGAAACCTTCAGCAAGACTACAACGATATTGGTCTTGACTTAAAAGGAGTTGTAGATTTCTTTAAAGATAGTGCGGATATCTTAACTGACCTGAAGGCGAACGGGGAGCTGCTTTAATTGTATCTTGACAATGAAATTACCCCTATGGCTAACAGACTACAAAAGAACGCCAAAAAGATTCTCGACATGGTACCTGAATTTTCACTCCCAAAAACTATCAACCCTGAAGCCAAAATTTCCACTCTTGAGATAATGAACTACTGCATTTTCTCAATTGGAACTCTTGCTGGAGTGGGAAGCGTTTCCAAGCAGATTTACGACCTACACAAAGCGTCCAAATAAATTGAAACTAACAATGAGAAATTCAATAAGATCTATGAGAACTACACTGAATTATCAGAACTTCCATTTGCTCAAGAACATATGGAAACTGGCCTTACCCCCGAAGAGTTCAAGGAAAACCTAAAAGTTAATGGGGAGTAGGCTGAGTTTCTGGACAATATGTCTTACAAGAAACTGATTTTTGACACTAACAGATCTGGCTTTGAGATCGGTATGGAGGTATTCGGTATCGTTCTGAATTTCATTGCCATCGGCATGAGTATTGCCTAGTTAGTAATCGCCGCTCAATAAGCGGAAATTGCTGAAGCCACTTTGGATGCTCATATTGCTGATCTCAGAGTTCAAATTGACGAGAAGAAAAAGGATTTGCCAGCCTTCAGAACTTACTTGTCTAACCAGTGCATTGACCTTCCCTACTTTTTTGAGTTAGCCGACTCAGTCAGAGCTCAAATGGGAGAAATGCTAAGATTCTTTGCCACTTTCCCTTTATCTTGTGACGCTAAGTCAGCAATCGTGGGAATCGCTCAATTCCAAAAGATTGAAAATTTGGATAAGGGTAGACTCAATAAAATAGTAATTATTTTACATTTTGATACTCGCCCAGTATACCACATACAATAAAGATACAAAAGTTATCAAAGATGCTAGAGACCCTATCTACAAAAGATTCCAAGAAGCCGATGAATAGATAAAAATTCACGGTATTTATAAATTATTAGTGAAGTTAATATACCCTAAACCCAATCACATCACTGCTTTATTGAGAATAGAGTATGATATCCTTGATTTTAACCACTTGAAATTTATGGCTTCTAGGTATCTTTTAATAAATCATTGCATAATTAACATGTAGGGACGTCGTAGAGAAATAAATTCAACACTTCCGTGAAATTACACAGATGTTTTACAGATTTAGGTTATCACCTTCAGGTTACAGAATTTTGATCTTGCTGATAGATCTAAAACTCTCATATTGAAGCAGGCTAGGAGAGAGTCTTAGATTTTCTCACCTTCTTTTATCTAGAAGTTAAAACCCCTTTTTGCAGGGCTTCATGGCACCATTTTCACATAATTTTTTAAGATCACAGGCGCCAACATATTGAATAATAAATTAGATACCCTTGGAGCAAGGGTAATTTAGAATTGGTGTATGGATCTCCCTACCTTTAGTCAATCAAAACCCCATAATATGATAAGAAAGTGAAAATAAGTTGTGTATAATTAATTTCTTTATTAATACTTATAATCATGCGAGTCAAACGCGAAATTACTCAAAAATAACTACATGATCCATCCTA
>JAJKFJ010023893.1:0-38152 GCA_027382625.1 Tetmemena sp. SeJ-2015 | reverse complement strand
TGCCTCTTTTAAGCACTCACCCACCAGCCAATGGATTACCAAACCAGAAAGCCTTCAGGGAAAGGGCGACCGGTGCCTAGTGCCGGTCGTGTGCGTCCTGAATTTTAACTTTCTAATTTAATAATATTAATTTAAATAAATTTCGATTTTAATTCAATTTTCTATTCTAATATAATAATTTGAAACTATTGACTAATAGAGCTCAGGGCACAAAGTGATCAAATGATTAGTCACTAGCTCGTAAAAATAATAATTTATATCTATATTATAATTAGATACAAATATAATAATTCATCATTTAAATATACAAACACAAGAATAAAAATAGCTATTTGTAAAAATAAGGTACTAATGTTTTCTGTGGAAGAAACTCTCTCTACAAGATTTTGATTTTTGCTACTCCCTTTTTTGACACATTACAAACATAGTAAGGAATTATTTCAAGGAAAAATAATTTCTCTATTCATAAACTTCATTGGTATAAGTTAAAGTTTGTTTGCTTGTTTATTTTTCCTAGAAATGATTCATTCATAATTTTTGAGGCATTGAAATGGAAGTATCAAGAGTAGAAGTTAGGAATTCCAGGGTGGTTGTCCATCTGCTCTAAGATTGTCTTGATATTTTTATCTATAAAAAAAAAATTAAATTTAACAATTAAAAAGAAATAAATTACTGTAAATCAATAAAACAAAATGTTGTATATTTTAAATTTGTAAAAGATTTCAGCCTTCAGTTGACTCATATCGAGTGGAATATTAAGTTTCAACTCTTTAATCTTATTCTCCGCAAGGTTTTCTATAAACTTAATAGCATCCTAAATAGTTGCAAGTTTGATTTCATCTTTTATGATCAAAAAATACAAATATTTGTAAATAATAAATGATCAATTCAAGTATAGCTTTTATGGTAGCTTCTAATAATCTGTTTTACTCTTCCCTCTGTATTTTGAATTGAAAATAAATGAATTAAAATGGAATTCTCCTATTTCTGGCATGACGAATTACTTTTCCGTCAAACTATGTAATTTCTCGGGCTCCAACGCAACTAATTTATTTTAAACTAAAGATCTAATATAGGTAGGATACGATTAGTGAATCTACAATTTAAAATGCAGGCTTATAAATTTAAAAAGACATATCATTGCTGAATACGATTTTCAATGCGCATTTGCCTCTACTGTAATCCATTTCATTTTGATTTAACTGAAGTGTTCATAATTTGTCTATAAAAAAATTAGTAAATTTGCTTACAGAACCCCAACCAAATTTCTTTCTGTTTAAGTCTTAGATTGTGATGAGCTATTACTTACCCTTATCTTATATTTGAACTCTCCATCTCTTTGCGCATTGTCCTTGAAAAGTGATTTCAATAGTCTCAAGTCCATGGGTGCACTTAATGGCTTCTCGCTCTCTCGAAATGTTCTTCTCTACATGCAATTATAAGTCTATTATAATCACCATAATTATCGCTAAATTTTAGCTAATCTTAAAAACAGTCATCATAATAAATTTTAGAGATTGAGGGTTTACATACTATACCGTAGTTCATTGAAATTACTTGGAAATTGTGAAAGTTCGATCCTTTTGTTTCTAACTGTGATCTCCTCGTCCATGTTTTGTATTTTAATAAATGAAATTGCAAACTGAATATATTCATTAAATTGCTGTTGACTTTTCCCTTAATAAAGATGTATTTAAAGTAAAAGCAATCATTAATCATCTAATCATATTCACCCTATAAAATATAATATTTATAAAATTACGAATAAGTGAGAAATGTTTTTTTTGCATAAATTTTAAAATCTCTATTATTTTTATGATAAAAATATTTAAAATATAAGAACTTTATGTATGATTAGTATTTTAAGTGAAGCAAATAAAGAAAGTCTAATTTTCCCAATCCATTCTTTATGAATGACTTGAATAATAAATTTATTAAAAAATTAATTGCAACAACTTTTCCCTTATGCCTTGAAGCTAAGTAAACTGAAAATAATGAAGACACCTTTTATTCATTTTATATTAGGTATATTCAGCATAATTGCAAAGTTCGAATCCTTTATCAAAACAAAATATCACTTTGCGATTAACCTAAGATTTAAAGCTTCCAACTAGAGACAACTCAAAATAATTATAAGGGGAATATAAAGCAGAAGATTAAGTAGATAGCGGTCAAGTATGGGTCACGAAAAGGAAAAGATTTCAATAAAAAAAAAAAAACATATTAAAAATCTTCTTTTATATGTATTTTTTTGATAATAACTTCTTCAATCAAAATAAGTATAGAAGAGAGAAGAGCAAAGTTCAATTAATCCAGATTTATAACTCCTCCTTTACTTTCCAAATAGAAAATAAAAAATTTAAATTAATCCCTTGTGTAAATTCTACAAGCCTTTTCTTTACTCTATTTTTATTTAACTTACTAGAGACAACAAAAAATAAACTATTTTAAATCATAAATGTTAAATTATATAATATTTTTAAGTGGCTGGAGTTGGATTATTGACTGAAGTTTAAAGTTTTTGGATCTGCTGTCTCAAATACTTAATTGGCTCCTTCAAAAAATCCTCAGGAGCTGATTTGAGATCGTAAATGACCGACATCTCATCCAGCAGAGAGCTAATCGCATTCTTTGGCTAGGTGACTATGAGCTAGTCCTCATAAGACACTTCCTTATCATTGTCAAAGCGTATGAATCCCAATTCAAATAATGACCACAAGCACGTTTAGCACTGCCAATCTTAGATAGTCTTAGTCTGTTTTCACATGCTCAATCTATTCAATCAATATAAACATTAATTTTGTAATGGATTATCATAAAATTAATTATATAATTGGACTTGCAAATACAATAGAAAAGTTCGCGAATCATTTCTGATTTAGTTCCCCTCAAATTCATAGGCACAAATCCAGATTCCATATATTAAGGTTGTTGATACTATAATAACAATAGATTTTAACTACAAGAAGTAAAAATTTAAAGAAAAATTCATTTTTTCCAAATATAAACCAAGAAAATCAAAATTATTTTTAATCAAGTTTTTTATATAAAAGAAATCTCACCAATCTGAATAAAAATGCCTAAATATTCGGTTTTACAATAAGGTTAAGATATAATCTGACTTTAGTTTTTTTTCTCAAATGGGCTTTTAAGGTCTGAAATCTTTAAGTTGAATGAATGAAGAAGAGAAAAAAGATTTAATTATGTACTTTTTTTTTTAAAATGGCATGAAATCTTCAGTATAAATAGATTTAAATGCTAAAATTATGTCTAATTTATCTCCCTTAATAGGAAAAAAACTTCTTAGATAATTTGAAAATTAAGTTCTACCTTTAATAAATAGTAGGTAAGCAATATTAAATTCCTGAATGTGTTGGATTAAATAAGACATTATTCGCACCAATATTCATTTAAACTTGTTATGACCTATTGTAAGATTTAGTTTCTTATAAGAACTGGCTTTAATTCTCTTATTAAATTAGGATTAAATGAATTAAATTTACTATATTTTATTTTTAATACTGGTCTATTGGTTAATCGTTTGCTCAAGCATTCTTTCAAGTGCCTCTGGTTTAATCTAAATATTAATTTATTGATCAATATTAATGTCTGTCTTACTTCAATGCTATAGTCTAAATTAGAATCTTTATAATAGCCTACTTTAATTTATTCTTACTAGAATTTATTGACTGGATAAAAGATAGATAAAATTATATTCTTCATACAAATTATACTTATTAGAAGTTAGAAATATTTTATTTATTTTTCGATGTAAATATTTTGACTATAAAGAATCTGTCGTAGTCTTCTATCTTTGCTTATTTTCTATATATTTTAATTATAAAAACCTCCAACTAGAGAGCAAATCTATTCTTTGATAAATGGGTGTTCTTATGAATATTTTATATTTAAATTAATTTTAAAAATGTTTGTTTTATTTAAATGAGGACAATTGTATGACATTAGTCGGAAGAATATCTTAGTTTTTTGAGAATTGAATGAGCTGCGCTCTCATTTCTGATGGGATTTAACCTATAAACACAAAGAGCAGGTTTTCAAAAAGGACAGACTTGTCCCTTGTAAAATCAAGGGTATTCAGATGAACTATAAATCTAAAATATAAATTAAATAAATAATAACAATAGTTGAAGTTTATATAAATTAAATTATATTTCAAATTTAATTATCTCAAATTTAAATAATCTTAGCACTATTTGATTAAGCAAAGAATTGCTTTAATTCATATCCTTTCAGCTTTTTATAGGTATCCTCTTTTCAGAGAGAGTGGAAGCAGTCATAGTGAAATTGTTAGAAAAAGATAGTGAGCAGAATATATCGCTATAAATAGTGGTATGTGTTTAAAAAAATAAAAATTTAATTACGTTTTGATTTGCTAGAAAAAATTAAATGAGTTGAGAGAGTTTGTAAGTGTCATGATGTTACTCTTGTCTTTTTATTTTAATCTATAACCGAATTCTATTAATTTTCTCTCTCCCTATAATGCTTTTGGTCCTTGTAGAATGTTCGATTTCTTTTTTTTTTTTTAAGTTATTGCCTACATTAAAATTATATAGCAAAATAATAATTTAAAATAAAAAAAATTAAGCTAAAATCGCTTGCAATCTCAAAAATAAATAAGAATGCTTAAATTCGCCTCACTGATAAAATGATTCAAAAAAAGAAATTTTACCAAGTACAGAAGGTGTCCAGCCAATCTCAGATTTTTTATTTACTTGAAAACTATAGTAAAAAGTTGAACTTATGAATTTTAGTATTGTTCATGATCTTGATACTAGGATATGATAGATGATGCTTACTCCATTATGCTTCTTCATGCATTTATAAATCGCAATCATTTTATATTTATATATAAAGATAACACTATAATTTTAAAGAACTCAATGTTAATTATTTTTTGCACACATTCTATTTTATAATTATTTTTTGGCCTATTAAAACATATCCAAAAGAATTTTATTCTTTCAAATTAGCTATTTTTTATTTAAATAAATTCTTTATTATCAATGTTTTTACAAAAATTTGTTTGAAAATTTTAAAACTGAACTCTATTGTCTTTGGTAAAGACGACAATTACAGAAAAGTAAAATCGATTCTGCGCAAGGTCGTCTATATTATCCATAGTTAATAATTATATAATATATATATATATATTAAGTTCTAATCTATTGGCTGCGGGAAATATAATTTACTATTATCAATGATCACTAAATGAATAAATTATAATATTTTGTATTAAAATGAGCAAATTTAAAATTAATTTAACTTTTATTTCCAATTATAAAGCAATAGTTTAAGTAGTATAATTAATAAGTTTTTTTTTATTATAATAAAAATCATTTTCAAATCCTGTAGTTTACTAATGAAATTCATCTCCATATATAATTTGATTTTAATTTAAAGATTAAAATATGAACACATTTGGATTTAATTTCAATATTTAAATTAAACATTTTAGCACTGCCTTAAGCTATTTTCCAAGTATATTTAAATAATGCATAGTTATTATATGGCAATTTTTATTAAAAATTTTTGATAACTGAATTTGGGTACTCTATTTTAATAATTTTCTTACTCATTTCTATCTTACTATCTTATAATTGTCGAAAAAAACTAAATTTCAATCTTATCTTTTTAATTTGATATGAGGTGGTGCAGCTATGCTTGTTTGAATATTCATCTTTTGAATATATTCTTGTTCTGTACTAAAGTATAAACATAAACATAAGCTTAAAATAAAATGTTTGAAGAAGGATCTTCATCTATAACTGCAAGTGGCCATTTACAAGACTTCCACTTGGACAAGTTCTCAGCAGACTACGAGGTTTTGTTCGAGTCCACCTTTGATGGAATAAGTATTAAGGGGACTTCCAAAAACTCCCAAGGCCATTTAGTCATAGCATAAGAAATAGAGGATATCTTTTAAAAATATAATGACTATGCAAAAGACCATGGGTTTAAGATGAGAAAGCAGACTAAAAAATGTGAAAAGGGAAATGCAAGCAGCTTTGGCTTGAACAGCAATATAGTTCAATTTGCTTGCGCAGTTGGCCATACCAAGGTATTCGAACAACATGGAGGCTACAGAAAAACTAAATGGAAGAATGAAGTCTATCTGAAAGGTTCAGCAAGGATGATTCCTTGCAAAGTGAAGGTTAATTTTGAAAAGGATCCCATATCGGATGCTTGGACCAGGAAGGGCATTTTCTCTGGCCATAATCATGAACCAGATCCGACTTTACTGTCTAATGAAATAGTTTATTACACTGACGAATTTGTAACTAGTTTGGGATGCAGGATTGCTGCAATGGATATCATCAATCATTTGAGAGTTAAATTCAATAGAGAATTCGATATTCCCACTCTTCTCCATCATATAAGCCAAAGATTCGATATTATGCACAAAGCAGAAAATGTTGAATTTGCAAAGGAATTAGTCAAAGAATATCCTAAAGAGGTTAAAGATGCAGTTTATGACGACTACCAAGTTAATATTCTAATTTTCTAAAGCGATAAAATGAAGGAGAATCTTCAAAGATTGGGATCTCACTTTATTTTCATAGATAATCTGTTTTGTAAATTTCAAGAAAACTACACTTACATGCTCTCAGGCTTTAACCAAGATGGCGAGTAGCAAATATTTGGAGTAATCATGTGCCAAAGGACAGTTGAATCTATCAAAGCTTCTTTATAGAAATTCTTGAACATTTCAAAATGCTAGCCACCTGAAAATATTGTGATTGACTCAGACCCATATCTTTTAGAGGCATGCTAGATAGTTTTTGACTCTCAAATTTAATTCAGCTAGTACCATATCATGAAAAGAATCAAGAATATATTCAAGGATTCTCCTTATTTAGAGAAAGTTAAGGACTTAGTGAGCACAGACCTGTTTCTGAAGTATTACCTTGAGCTGACTACAGAGAAACTTGATCCAGGGATGACATACGACTAACATAACTTTTTGCTCTTTCTCTATGATACAAAACATCTGTGGCAGGGACTTTACATGAAAGAGGCTTTGCCTTTATATGGTTTAAACAACAGATAGAGATACAAATCCAATGAAACTTTCAAGAAACTTATTAAGACTTTCAACTCTCAAAAATGCAATCCCAAAAATCTACTTGCAACTTTAGAGACTTTAAATGGCATGCGGACTTACAATATTAGAGTAGCGGTGGATAAGTATTGGTATAAATATTACCAGCAGCACATCATATCTTTGCCAGTCTAAGTGATGAATGTCAAAATAGTCTAACTTTTATAGCAGCCTGGAATTAAGCATTGCAAGATGGCTCAATTCTTTATATTCTAAGAATTCTATGAATCACAGAGATACAGAGTGTAGCAAATTGAGGCTGATAAAAAGTATTGCGTTCTTCCTCCTTAATTAATGCTGGTAACTTCAAATGCAGATGCCAAAAATAGTTAGATGGCCTTTTAAATCGATTAAATCAAAAATAGACATACATAAACGATTAAGCATGAATTGATTAATGAGGAAGAGGGAGAAAGAGAGCTCGTTACTTTGATATAGGAGAGAATTCAAAATCCTATAATAAAATGCTCATGCTATTTTAAAGAGGAACATGGAGGATTACCGTGCAGACATAAATTCAAGTTCATGAATGAGGTAGGCTAAGCCCTTGGTCTGGACTTCAATATTTTAGTTTAGGGGCTAAGTAAATATTGGCATGAGGCTATTTAAAAGTAATCTTAAATCCCATCTATTAAAACCGCATCAAATGAATAATTACTAAACCCTGAGTATAAAATAAAATGAAAACCTTATTCTTGAATTAAAACTTTAAATTGAAGCTTTTGTTGTCCTTAAAATTAATTATAAAATTCTTTTAAAAAACATAATTACAAATATAATTTGAATGAATTTTGATAGATTTTTATCCTAATTTTATATCTATTTCAATCTTGAATGAATAACAAAATTGAAGAAATTAAAACATTCATGGAATGTTAAATTTTTAAGGTAAATTACAAAATTAACCTCTTTCACTTTACCCCAAGAATTAAATGATATTTAAGTATGCATACTAGCTACAATATTCTAATAGAATTTTAATAAACAAATAATTTTAATTCTAACTTAATTAAAATACTCAAGCTTTATTATTTTTTCTTAATCAAAATAAGGGCTTATCTAGTAATTCAACAAAAACAATTTTGAAATTCAGAAGCAGTGGATTTATATTTAAAATCTAGCTGGCTAATCTTGATTTGAATATTTCAAATTTATAATGGTTAATCTGTTTCTTGAAAGTCTGTCTCTAAAATCTTTTGGCGTGGGCTAAATAATCTAAACTTTTCCACTTACTAAATTCTAATTTAGGATTTTTGAAAGTGACCCCTAACTATCCTTCAATGATTTAGTCAATCATTTTGATTGCAGATTGATTATTTACATGTCTGACCTACATATTTTTGCTAGATACTTAAATTTATTGTTTTTGAGGAGATATTCTTTATACAATTTCTCTTTTAGGAGCAGTTGAAGTATCAATCTACATCTCTCCATCTATGAATGATGTCTCTTCTTCCTATTTAGATTAATCCTCTTAGATTTTTTCTTTTTAACTTTCCTCCTAATACTTAGCAAAGCACTCTCTCACAGTTAATTCAAAGCCCTTCTACTCTTCCTTACTTTCGATTTCCTCTATCAGGTTCCTGAGGTAAATCACTATCTACTTTACTCTTACGAATTACCCAAACCTCTTAATTATTTAGACCAACCTTTCAAAGTCCTCCAAGATATTTCTCTCCAAAAAGATAAACTCACTTGAGAGGATTAAGTGCTAGTCTGTCTTAAAATTGAGGAAGAAATTGTCTGTCAAAGTACTCACTGGCAGCATTCTTAGGTACAATTCATTTACTTCTGAGGAGTTGTGAGATTGCTCTTTGAACTGATTGAGGATAGAAGAGAACATATTTCTTTCCCTATCCTAGTATCTTGACTAGTTACTTTAATTGAAGAGAGAGTATAAACTCTTCAAAAAGAATTCAAAGTTATCCATTTCATACAGCTGCAAACAGTCTATCTTGAATTTTCTTAAGTTATTGAAGTGCGCTAAAGGGTTGGTTTGATAGACTTTGAAAATTTCACTATGATTATGATGACCCTTATTCTCAAACTTTATTGTGCCTATTTTATCAAAGCCAGTTACGTTATGGAAGAACTAGAAATTCTAAAAGCTCATATTTGTCAGTGTGAGCTTACTACATCTCTTGATATTCATCTCCTACTTTGTTAAAGGAATTTTGAAAATCTAGCTGGAGGCTTCCACATTCTTGCCTAGATAGAGTTTGATGGTCTGATTGATAGAGTCGCTATCATAGATTTCTCTAAATTTTAGCTGCTCCAAGGTTTAATGGCATCTTTCTTCATTCAAATGATAGGCTACTCTTATTCCTTCTAAAGAGGAGCCATTCAAAATAAGATGCTACTTGGGTTGAATGAAAGCAAGAGTGAATAATTGGATTGAATTCATCTGGAAGTTTAGCAACTCAAGCTTGGATATTTTAAGCTGAAGAAGCTTACTTAAAACTTTGGCTGAAATGTTCTAAGGGTGATCAATTTTGAGTGAGAGGTTAAGCTTTAAGTTTTAAAAAATCTCTTATAGAGATTGTGAGCATTTTCCATTTTAGCTTTAGAGATTCAATTTTTTATTTAAACGCAGTGAATCAAAATTTAAGCTATTACTCTCCTCCTAGGTCTCCCAAATTTTTAAAGACTAAAAGACTTATTCTTAAGTCTAATTTTCGTTTGGTTTTAAATTTTTTTGTGGCACTATATTTTGAAGTCTATAAAGCTGTAAAATAAGATTTGAGAGAGTTGGCTCTTTGGAGATTTGATTAATGTTTATGTGAAGCCGATGACTCATACTAAACATTTGAGCTGCCAACGTCATTTAAATTTTATTTGGATTATCAGGTCTAGAGTTGTGAGATTTCTGCCAAATTAGTTTATCATTGGGTCTATAGGTTAACCTTAATACTTCATGTTTTATGGAATTGGAATTTCTAGAATGAAATATAACTTAACTGCAAGCTACAGCAAGCATTCTCTCATTATGAGACAGTTTTGCAATTAAGTGGAACCTATGAGCTATTGGAAGATAGCAATAAATTCTTATCTTAACTGAGGCTTCTAATTATTTCATTAGCTATTTTTTACCAATTAATTTAATTAAAAAATAACTTTAAATTGATTAAAATACAATTATGTTCTAAAATTATTAAGAAATCAAACATTTAATTCTGAGATTAGAATTTTATTTTCTGGTAGTAAATCATTTTTAATTTTGAATTTTAGGCTACATGAAAGCATTGGCGATTGCTTGCTCTTTGATGAGCTATTCCTTTTTCTGAATGCTTGACATGACCCACTAATGCAATATATCGAGCAGCACTTGATTGTTGAGATCTAAGTTTAGCTTGCAAAAGTATTTAAACTAGCCATTTAGCATCCTAGTGTGGAAACTAATTATCTAAATCACTTCTGAATCTGGTCTCAAAGGGTCTCTATATTTGAAAAACATGTTCCTAATATAATCTATGTTGCTAATAAAGGAGGCTAGAGACTAGAGATCTTTCACCTCCTTGAAATATCTGTCACACATCTAATTCGCTATGATGCTAATTTCACTATCATTATTGAGTGGGATTTTAAACTTCTAAGAAGTCTTTTGAACAATCAGTTCAAATCTGTCGTAGAGAAAGGTTCTCACTTCTTTCTAAGCTTGGATGAATTTCTCCTCATAGGTTTGACATAGATTCAGAAACTTTTCTGTGGATAAGTTTGGGTCTATCTATGAGTAAAGAAGAACTTTTGGAGCAGGAGGTTGAGGAGGGGCGGGAGGTTGGTATTAGACTGGTTTCAAGGGCAGATTAAAAGTCTGTGCGATGACCTGGTGTACATAGGATTTGTATTATTCCATTTATTAGGGGCTCATATTCTTGAGATTGTCTATAATCATTGGAGCTAGAATTAATAGGATATGCTCCATTAAGTTTAGCTCGTGAAGTCTTCTCGAAGTCTAAATGTAGAAATTAATGAGGTCTACTCTGTTGTTGATTAAGTAGTAAAGGTAGAACATGGGAATTAAATAAATATATATTTAATTATAAGTGCTCCTATATTTAACCTGAATTTAAATATTCAATTTTCTTTGTGAGTAGCACAAAAGCAATAAAAAAACTGAGATGTGTTTGTAGTAATTCATATATGACCTATTCTAGCGGTCTTGGAGATAGTTCTACCTTTGTTTTCGGCCATGATCACATCCAAAAGAAACTTCTCTCTGTGATACTGCCAGTAAGGCTTCAACCTAAATTTTTTGTCCTCTTTAATCTACTGTGCCTTTCTCTCTTCCTCTAATCTCCTCATCTCAGCCCTCTCACAAAGAAAATGAAACTAAAAGCTAGTTATAATCTCTTCCTGCTTTTATTTCTTCAGCTGTTCCTCATTCATGTAATCGAAGTACATCTAGTTCTAGTTGTAGAACTGAACTTTAAATTGAAATAAATCAAGATTCAAGGAATTAAATTGAGAGATGCCTTGGTCTTTATAGAATTTGTTTGATTAGCTGATTATAGATTTGCTGAGTTTATTCACAGACTTGGCAAGGGGCTTGAGATGTGAGATCGTCCTCAAGGAATGGATTTAATTCTTAAGAGTTTCATGTGAGTTTTCAAAAGATTATCTCAAAAGCTTGCTGTTGACTCTTCTCGTATCTTACTCTGCTAGGAGATTATTCTACGAGAGGTTTCTCTTAACGTATTTCAGATCTACAAGTGGAAATTAAAATATAATCCAATTCAAAGCATATACTATAAAAATGAGTCTATCATCTTCTGGCTCATTCTCTCAGTAACTAATTCCTCCTGAGATATTTATTTGAGTGCCATAACTTTAATAGGGTTTTGAACCAGTATCTCCTGTCTCTCCTTGGCCTTTTCCTCCAAGTAAAACTTCTCAGACTATCTTTCAAACGTTCTTGAATACTTTTGCAGAGCTTTGACTCTCTCAACTGCCACCACCTATCTTTCCTCATAGAGGGTCTTGATGTAATCTTAAATTTCTTGATAAGGCTCTAAGAACTTCACAAAGTCAACTACCCTCACGCTATAAAGCTCTCCTTACTAGCTATCGCACTTGATAGTAAATTGGTAAGGTACTCTAGTCACTATCGGCTGACTAGCATTCAATCTCTCTATTACTTTCTCCTCGCCAAAGATTTAGCTTTAGCTAAACTTACTTATCTCTACTAATTTTTCAGCATGTGGGCCTACTCTCTGGTTTAGAGAGCTTTCACTCATAAGCAAACTAGATTTTTATTCCTTCTTAGTTACTAAGAATTCTCCATTTACTATCATATAAAGCATACTTGTGTTTAAATCTTTTGGCTCTATATCTTCTTGGATTATCACCTGACCTTTGTGGCACTTAATTAATTACATGGCGTTTGCTAATCTCTTTAAGTTTAATAAATTATAATAAATAAATATATATTCGATAAGGATAGATAAGTTGTTCTTACTAAATTTGGTAAATATACTGAGGGTTTGCAGAAATAGAATTATCTTATCTCTATTTTGATTCTGCAGTTACTCAATGAACTTATGATAATCTTATTCTGATAAAGAGGCGCAATAAACTACAGCATTATCAGTTTTATTAGACTCTGAAATGTGACTCATAGTTGCTGTTTATTAATTTGATTAAACTTTAATTTAAGAGTGGTTATCTGGAATACAGGCTTGATAAATAATCTGAGAAATTTTTTCTCTCTAGTAATCATTTTGAATGCTACTACTTTCTTCTTATTAAGGCTAGTATTCACTTTTCCTTTTGATTTAGTTGATAGACTGTAATTTATCTAGGTAGTTTGATTTAGAAGGAGTTTAAAGTTATATTCTGCCAAAGGAATCCAACTCATTCAACACCCCTATCATTAAATAACATACATTTTAATTTTCAATATTAAATATTCAAGAATTATAAATGAAAATAGGAATAAATATTTTATAGGAAATAATTTAAACTTAGTTATTTTAAAATGAATGGCACAAATAACTTTTAAAACTTGTTTTAATAGTTCCAATCCTCCCAATCAAACTAGTTAAATTAAAGTAGTTAGGAGCAATCATATTGCAATATGGAAAACACAAATAATTAAGAAAAAGAACAAGAAAAACAATAATAATAACTAGAATAGATAAGCACTGCCACTAATTTAAAAGAAAGGAAAAATAATTCTTATGAAATTAATGACAAAAGATTCACTTTGATATCAAAAGACAAAAATAATTAGACAGACTAGGAATTGGAGAGATGTGAAGAAAAGTAAAAGATTTAAAAATAAAAACGTTGGGCCTGTGATGATGCAATGAATAATCTAATTCTAAGTTTCTAATTATTGATGCTCCACTCTTTTGACACTATCGACCCAGCATACCAATACAAATCTAAAGTGTACAACATCACTCATAAGAAGTACAGTTAACTAAATGAAAGCAGCAAAATAGTCTTTTAAAAAGCACCTAATGTGTATAATTTCGTCTGTCCCCGCCATAAAGACACCATTTATTTGAGTAAACTATACTAAAAACAAATCTTTCAAGGTACTTAAAAGGCTTTATAACTCAAGGAAGGGTACAGCTTCCGAAAATAAATAGAGCAAGAGGACTACATTCAAATGGTTTTATAAAAAGGTTATCTATTTTCTCAATCCCAAGAGCTTGCTATACTTAATTCTGCAAATGATACATTCTTTGGTAAAAGAAAAAGGAAGAGGAGTTATCTTAAAGATTAAGGCAATGGTAAGATTCCTTGGTTCATGATAAGGGATTACCCCTTTGCAGAAGGCTTATTCCCCTCCAAAGAAGATCGAATGCCGAAATGCGATGTCTAAATAATGGCTAAAGTTAGAGAACTGCTTCAATAGGACCCTAACGATCTTATGATATTCCAAAGACCAAGTTAATAAGAAATAGAATAAAGATTTCTCTAAGAGCTAGAGTAACTTGAGAGGGCTTAATAATATCTTCAAGATTAATAATTTCAGGCTAATCCATTCTAAGGTAAGAAGAAAACCTAGAAAAAGAGGAAACTTCGCAAAAATTAAAATGAATAAGCCAAGACTATGAACATCAATTAAGCATCTCAAATTTAAAATAGGCCTTCTTCAATAGCTAGAAGCAGTAAGTCTAGCAATAAAAAGTCAAAGAAGAGTAAGAGTAAAAGCATCGGTATAAATCAGATAAAGAAATCATTGCCTTAAAAACGATATTCTATTGCGGAGGAGGTGATAGAGTTGTCTGACGATGACGATATAGTCCACTAGGTGTAATCAAGTCCATAAAGTGTAGGCTGGACTGCAAAACACAAAAAAGCTTAAGAAGCAAATAAAAAGCCATTGAGTCGTGCATCAAGTGAAACTTTAACTGAGCACAGCGATGACGATCATTAATAGGAGTCAGCTCAAAATAAAATGTAGATTAATCAATAACCTATAAAATTCGGCTAATTATAGGCCAATTAAAATTAGAAAATTTAAAGTCTTGGATTACAGGCTTCCGGTTTTAGAGTTGAAAGCAATAAGTCTAATGCTATCTAGAATAATCAAATACCCAAGAAAAGATAACTATGGGAGAAAGAGGAGAAGAAGGCAGAAATAATTTAAGGGGATATTAAAGATAATAGAAAACCCTAATTAATATATTCAATACCAAGCAGCGTAGAGAGTCTAAGTGATGATTTGGAAAAGTGTTCAACAGGAGAGAGTAAGGCGAATGACTCAAACAAAAGACAGCGTTTAAATTGATTTCAAGATAATATATAAATCAATAAATAGCGCCAAATATTTTTAATTAATTAATGAAATTTCTATTGTATTCTCTCAATATTCAAATAAATATATTAATTTTATCATTTTAGGTTGCTCATTCTTGAATTCAAATTCTCTTTAGTCTTGAAAATTGAACAAAAGATGGGCTTGCTAATTTGTCTTGACAGTTTAGCTCTTCTTAACTCTACTAGAGTCTTACTTGGAAGCATTTTGCTGATGCTCTGAGTTGAGATACTGATTCAAGTAGTTCTTAGCAATTGCATTCTATAGAAGATTCATTCCTCTTTGAACCTCCTTCTGCTCTTCCTTGCTCTTATTTTAAATATTTAACACTTTATAAGTAAGGAGTGATGGTGAGAAAACGGCAAGCTTATCATGGAAGTTTAAGAGAGACTTTTATTCAATTTTGTAAGGGATTTACTCAGTGATGATGTCGTTCTCAGCTCAACTACACTCTGCTTATGTGTCTGATTCAACTAAAGATAAAGTTAATTTTCAAGAAGTTCATATCTCTATGTTCACTTACTTAGTTCTATTCATTAAGAAGGTTTTTGAAGAGATTGTAGTCATTAACTGCTGTCTTTGATTCTAGTTCAGATTATCCCAACACTTTAGTTCTACTTTACTAACCTAAACCCTTTATGATATTAGCTGCTTTCAAATCTGTGATAGCACTCTTTTGCTTGTTTTTAAGCAGTCTAGATGCTTCTTTTAATTAGAATAGAGGAGAGTTTGCCTCACTTGGGCCTTTTTGAGATATGTTTTCTACTTTTGACATTTTATTCGAAGGCAAATTTTCGTTTCAGCTCTGTTATTATGCAGAACTTGGATTTCTATCTTCCCATAAACTCACCTTTCCTTTTAGAATCACATAAGTTTTTCTTTCCCTATAATGAGCAGATAATTATTTATTTAAAAAAAAAAAAGATTTCGGAACTTCTTCTTCATCGAGGTCTTCATCCTCTTGCTTGATTTCTTAGACTTGTTTGAATGATCCATGAGTTTATTAAATCTCTCTTTATTTCCTTTATTTTTAAATAACAGTTCCTTTTTCAAACTTCTCTATTTCTAGAAATTAAGTCGCTTGAATCAATATCTTGATTAAAATAGATTTAATAAAAGTGATGCTAATAATATTTTAAAAATAAATGAATCAACTACTCTTCATTAAAAGAGGTTTGGCTTTAATCTGAGGAAAAGGGTTTCATCTTTGTGATAATCTAAACCAGAAGTAACTACTCCTCTCTACTCCTCTGCTTCGGAATTTTATACAGTATTGGGATCACTCTCTAAATCTATTTCAGATATAGAATAAAAGGATACCTCTCCTAAATGTGTCTGTTTATGTTCACTATCGGATTCTGCAGGTCTTTCAGACTCATTTTATGTTTTACTTAGATTCTCCAACATTTATAAAATAAATTTTTAATAAGGATACAAAATTTCACCCATCTTAAAAAATAATGCGAACACTTTATAAAACTATATAATTCATAAAATGTCAAATTTCAACTCACGATCATTTACTATTGAAGGCGGCCACGATGGAGAAATAAATCTAGACATCCTCAAAGAAGATCCTAAAGATATTACTCTTAAAGACGCAATCATTAAATTAAAGTTGTATAATTTATCTTTTTTTATCATAGATTTATATCTCAATGTGAAAATCAGAAACTCAGAAGATGTAAGTAGTAGGGAACAGTTATTATGCTTTAGTGAAAAAAGCTTTATCTTATGTTTATAAGCCTCCTCCAAAAATTTGAAATTTAAATTTTGAGTTGCTTCCATCTTCTATTGTCATTCCTATGTGCTAATGTTTGATTTATCATGGATAGATTGACAACTACAATGAGGACATTTTGAGAGAGGAGCGAGAGCAACTTCGAGACATAGATTCATTCGTTATCATAGACTACATCAAGTCCTCTATTGAAATCCTACTCAGCCTAAAACTAGAAGAGCAGGAGAAAGAACTCAAGAAAGGTAATCTAAAATATAAACTATCCTCTTTTTCTATAATACTCAATATATTCTTATAGACAAGCCAGCATAGAAGGCGATTAATAATTTCAAGTCTGATGTTTCCTCAATTGCAGATTTCTTCAGTGATTAATCTTCATGCAGGATTGAGCCTCCTGCAGAGTACGAAAATCAAATTCAGAAACTTGAGAATGACGTTCGAAACCATATCAGGGTAAGATATTTATTAGGATGATAAATTCTAAGATATTTGCATCACACTTTATTTTAATAGATCGAGCAGTAGCTAAAAATCCACTTGGATAATGTACTTTAGAAACTAGAAGATCAGGAAAAACAATAGTTATAGGCAAGTCTAGTTTTATAAACTAATTGTAAATCGTGAATTCATTTAATATTATTTCAATTTAAAAGGATATATTTTTTCTCTCTCATCAAATATGTTTCATCTAATTTATTTTAAACTAAAATGTGTTTCCTTATAAATTAAATAGAGATACTTTTACTTTACTTATTTTAAAATCGGAGAATCTAATTTTTCTCTAGATATAATAGATTAGAATGACACTTAAGAGCGGATCAAAGAGCTGAAGCGGGATAAGGAAAGACTAGAAGAGCTACTCTCTTTGAAGGAGAAGGAGACAGACACTCTCAAGCTAAAAATTGAAAGTGTAGATACAAACGCCGTCTTAGAAGCCTAAACCCTTAAAAAGAGATTAGAGGATTTAGACAAAGAGTATAAGGCAAAGCTGGATAAATTGCAGTAAGAGTTAGATGAGGCAAGAGGAAAAATCAAAACTCTCCAAGAAAAGAGGTCTTCAACTTAGCATCTATCCTAACCACAACAGTTAAGAATAGCACCTCCTTTGAATTTTGAAAGCGTGGATGAAGCAGATGAGATGATCACTCTTAGGAAGAAACTTCCAGATGGAACTGATACTATAGCTTTGATGGAGCGCCTGGAGTTTCTGGAGAACAGCAATAAAAGTTCCTAGAATAACCGTAACTAGGGAAGATTCTAGAGCCAGAGTACGTTTGGGATGAGCGGGAATTATTCATTAACTTTTTTAAGATGATTTTAATTATTCGAAAGAGAATACTTCAATGAATGGACCTGGCACATATGTTCTTTCTTCAACGGGATCTACGAATAACTTACATCATAATGAGCTAGGAAAGTTTAAGTCTATGAAGGAGATGATGAAAATAAAGAACGATCATATCAAAATTTACAAAGACTCACTTACTAGCAGAGTTAAAAGCAGAAGTCCCAACAAATACTCATCTTATACAAGATTTTAAAGTTATTTTTATCTTCACAGCATGACTAAAATCCGCTTCAGTAAATGGGTGGCATGCAAAATAACCAAGGAATGCAGCATTCTAACAGCACTGGAAACTTCAGTTCAAATAATCACAAGAGAAGCCAGTCTTAGAATCTAACTACAGCTGGTGTGAAACCCTAGAGTGCAAATCTTCTTTAGCAATATAACAACTACATAAATCTTAAAGCTGGCAATTCAAGAAGCTCAGGTGTTATGTCTCTTAATTTAACTCAAACTATTTATCTATCTACTTTTTTATTTTTTATTCCTGCTGGTATGACAGCTGAAAACATGAAGTACCTTATTTAGCAATAGTAAGACGACCTCTCTTTCATTCCTGCACTTGAATAGAGTTAAGTCCATCCGCAAAGCCATGGACTTAGTTTCCAAAACAATTTGATGAATTTCTACAACCCAACTGTGCAATAAGTTCAGACTGCTTTAAGTGGTCAAGTCTAACTAACTCAGTAACAGAAACATAACATCTAAGCTTATGGAACAGCAGTTTATAATAAGAAGCTCATTAGTAGCAAGCAACATCACCTAAATTCGATAACTTTGAACTCTAATGGGAATAATACTGGCAGGAATAACTCTTCTTCTAATTTAAACAAGTAGAAAATCAATAAGGCTTCCTATAACGAGCTTCAAAAACAGCTTTCATAATCTTAAGTCAAATACTCTAACAATATATCGATGTAGCAAAATATCCCAACCAAGCATTTACCAGGATAGTAACCACCTATTCCATCTCAAAATGGTCTTCAGCACTCACAATCATAGTATATGAAAGCTCCTTCTATAAATTAAACTTAACTGATCCATCAGTAAAATTAACTTGGTGCTCTGCCCATGCCTCAGCCTTAGTATGGTATATAAATAGTGCCTCTACCCTAAAACCAAATGGCCTCCTCACATATGCTAGTAATGAACAACAATCTGCAAGGAAATTCCATATCGGGCTTCAATCCTCTTATTCTCTAGAAGAACATTCCTTCTTCTAATGGCTCTGGAGGGAATTCTTCTGCTTAGCCTCATTTATCTTAAGTTACTCACACTGCTCTCGGAAGTTTGTAAAATTCTTAAGTTAAGAAAAAAAGGAATATAATTGGACCAGGCTCCATGAATCATAGTGCTAGTTAAGCGCATCTCGGATAAAACCTTGCACAGATAGATTCAAATGGACAAATGAGCATTAATGGAGTTAATCACCCAGCATTTAAGCATTGAATTAGCAATTTAAAAAATGAATGTTGAAATGCTTTATTTGCAATTTTTGAAATCTCTAAATTGGTAATCAATAAAGTTCTAATGATCAATTAAATATTTTTATCAAATTAAAGATCATTAATTTTGTGAATCATTTTTAGGTTATTTAGAAACTCTCTTTTATTTTTTCCTTGACCAATTTTCTAATGGCAAGGTATGACTGAATCTTTTTTCTATCAATCCATCTCTTCCAAGCAAAAGCAATAAACTTTAATGCATCCTCATCCATGCATATCCTTTTTATTTGATCTTTTATATCCTACTTACTACCTATAAGAAGAGGCTTCTGTTCCTTGAATTAGTCACTTAAATACTGTTTTATTGAAAAATCACTTAGTTTCAGCTTCACTACTATCATCATGTGAGCACAAGGAATTCCATGAGCTTATTTAAATCCACAACTGCAGGTTAATTTATGCTTCTTCTTTGCTTCAACAGTCAAATCAGTTGAATTGCTACTAGTTCTTTGATTACTTTGAGGCAAATTTATCTCTTTAAATTCAACTTAGTGCTGAGTAATTTCTTCTGAACTTTTATCATGAAGAAGAAATCCACTATTTCCAAACTACTTTACTGTGAATTTTTCTAGTTACTTTAACTAGTTAGAAAAAGCATTAAAAGGGTAGCCAATAAGATAAGCTCTAGAAGCAATCTCGATATGCTCAATCAAAGGTACTTAGCTCGAAAGAGATAAGGTTTCAACTTCAGCTCTCATTCTCTCTACTATCAAATGCTGATCTGTCTTAAATTTATACTTCAAGCAGTAATTGAAAAGATCTATAAAGCTATCATTCCTACTTGGGGCTCTTTTCAAAATCTTACTCAAGTAATCATAGCTATGAGACTTGCATAGAAATCCTCCTAGATTGGGATTTTTCAAAGTCAAGCATTTCAAGAATTGATTTCTATAGATGTAGATTTTCTAGAGGAACTTGGTGAGATCCTCTGACTTATCTTTAGCCTTTGTATAAACTTAATCTAATTTCACCTTGAATTCCATCTCAGTAAGGTATTGCATAATTAGAGGCTTAGTCTCATCAAAGGTTAGTTTTCTCACTCCCTTCTCAAAGTTTCTTGTGGAGTAGATTTTGCGCTTGATTAACTTACTCAAGTGAGATAGGCATATTTGATAATGATCTGGTTTGAAATTTAAATCTTCAAAGAAAGTCACTTCATCTGGAAGTAAATCAGCAACGAGCAATTTAGGCCTCTTAAAACCAAATGCTTTGTAATGAGATAGTGACTGAGAAAAATTTTGATGACTCTTGTTTGGGCATATTGAGATCATGAGAATTATTGGATGGCCATAATTGTCTAAGCTTTGATAAATAATCAAGTTGTACTTTTGATCATAACTACTATCGAATAAAAGAAGATCGCTGTACAATTCTTTTTCTATGTCTTTACATAGTGAGAAAGAGAAAATTCTTTTGCTCAAGTCATACTAGTATTAGATAAAGCTACCACCTAATTTAACCTCACCTTAGGATTTTAATTCTTCTCTTTTATCTAAGTAAGCTTAAAGATATTCCTTAAGTTCATAGTGTTTGATAAAATCTGTTGGTTAGAAGCTTTTGATATGCTGAGATGCATGATTCTTATCTACGTATCTTTTCTCATTTACTAGTCTACTTATCTTCTTCCTTTTCATTCCTACTTCAAACCATTGATGCTCAATTTCATCTGTAATTTCCTTCGCAAGGTGAGGGTTGAGCAAATTTCTAGTTTTAAATGCAAAATTAGCTTTCTTTTTCTCAAACTTCAATTCTCTCTTAGTCAAATTTTACTTTTCTAGCTCTTCAAGCTTCTCTCTCTGTCTAAATGTTTGATACTAAGGAAGCTTTCTTTTTAAAGTGTGGTTGTGATAATTACAAACTTTTGTTACCCACCACCTAGACTCGTCCTTTTCTGCTTATAAGTTAAAGGGACAAGTTTTTTGTCCACTATTTTATTCTTTTTTATTTGCAACTCCAATTATTTGAATATCATTTTCTTAAGATTCTCCAATGATCTCAGGGTTAAGAACTGAATTTTGTTGCTGAATTAACCATTTCTCACATTTAAGGCTTCTTTATCTTCCGGATTTGTCAACAATGAATTTAAATCCAGCCTCTCTAGAATACTATTCACTTTACTGAAGTAGTTGCTTAAATTAGGAGTACTCAGAATTTTAAAGTGGAAGGTTAGAGCCATTTATTTCTTCGTTTGGCATGATGAACTAATTTTCAGCCAAAGCTTGCTCATTTTCTCCATTATTTTGTCCTATTTTTTCTACTAGCTCATCTTTCTAGCATTATTTTAATTTTTGATTAGTTTTCTTCTTGCTGATCTTTTAAGGATGGACCTGAGTTTATAGTTTATTCTTGGCATAGCTTGAATTTCTCATTTAGCTTTCATCTTAATTGAATGTTTGGTTGGCAGGATTATTTGTAGACAATATTTCAACTGATTAATCGATAATTTCATCATCTGATACATCAGAGATTTCAATTTGGATTTCTTTATTCTCCAAAAATGGCAAGTTTTATTCGCTGTTTGAGACTAAATCAATAAAGGGGATTTATTGAAGTGGTTGAGTCATTCCTATGGGTTGCAGATTCATCATCAACATTTAAGCGGCAATTTGTTGCAAGACCATCATTGAAGAGTCGAGCTGTAACTAAGGATTAAAGTTGAGAGAGTTTAAAGTTTGTCCTTATAAGCTATTCGCATTTTAGTTAAGCTACTATGAAAACTAAAGCAGTTCATTTGTTTAAGGACACACGAATCCTCCTATTTGAGGACTTGATGGCGAATTAAAATTCAGTGTAGTTTGCTTTAAGTCCTACTGCTTCCCTCTTTTTTTATTGGTGGACTGATTGTTTGGCTTAGCAGTTTGAGAGACTGCCATTTAATTTGTATTCTGTTGATACATCTAGTTACCAACTTGTGGATAATTTGGCATAGCGAAATTGAAACCCTGATTGTAAAGACCATTAGCATAATTAGCATATAGGTTTTGCTAATTTTAAGCAAGAATATTCTAATTCGTGAGATCTATGAATTGCTGTTGACTTGAGAGGGCATTGAGTTACTAGTTTTAATTTTAGTAGTATTAAAAGGCCTAGTTCATGTCGATATTTTAAAATGAGTTAGCTTATCCGCTACTTCTTCTATTGTTAGTTTCTTTGTTCTGATTATGCATTTGAACTTAAATTTTATAAGAATTACAAAGTAGGGAAGATATATATTTGCAAACTGAATATTTACTCTTTTAGATACACTCTATATAGAGTTAAGTTATAACTGATTTCTAGAATGAATTATGTTAAATAATTTTCAAATTTGCTAGCTGAAGCATACTGCATAGGGTCTCATATTCAATAGGTTTGTTTTCATCTCCTAGTTCATCCAGAAATAAATTAAAAAAAGTTTTATATTTCTCGATCCAATAGTCTTTGCTGAGATACTTTATCAAAATCTGATCTATGTATTGGTTGAACTCCATGTATCCAACTTTCCCCGCCCTCAAGAAGAGTGACTCCTCTATGACCTTGCAATCAGTTTTTAGGTTTTTGCCAAAGTAAATCTAGTTTCCTTAAATTTTGATGCCTAAAGCTGTGGCTCTGCTGTTGTTCTCCTATCCTTCGACAATAAGTTTTTCTATTTCATTGCTTCCAAAAAGAAATTTAAGAATATTAAAATCCTTAAGGTGTGTAGGTTCTCTCATTTATTTTAAGATACTTAGCTTCTCCTTCTAAGTTCATGCTATACTTGTTTGGAGTTTCCCCTGACTAAATATTATCTTGAATGATGGCCTCAGGGACATGTCCAGGAGCCCATTCTACCTTATATCTTCCTTGAATTAGTATCTACTCTATCATTTGAGTAGTTTTGCGTACTTTTCGCAATAGTTTGTCAAAACAATAGAATAAAGCAGATGATTAATGCTAAATCTCCTCCTCACTAGCTCCTTATTCTATAATAATAAATAACTATACAAATTTAAAATTCTAGGACGCTCAAAGCCAAACTTATAAACCAATTTTATTCTAATTTAAATAAAGAAAAATATAATAATTATAATTGATAAAGATTATTTCACTCTTTTGAGTTTTCTTAATTTAAAAGAGCATATGGAGATAAAGATAAACATATCTTATCCTAGATATTAAATTCTCTACTAATTTGATTTGTCGTATAGTTCAAGACTATAAATTGGAAATAATTTTTATAAAAAAGAGACAATATAATCAACCTGGAATACAATTTAAAGAATTAATATCATAAAAAGATATAAATATTTATAAGCCTCGATTGTCTTATTCATTTTCACAAGAGCTTCTTTCATCTTAGTTTAGAAAGATTTTAATTCCATTTCAACTTCCTCTGAAGTGAAGTTCTTTAAATATTTAAGTAGGATCCTTTGTAGCTGCAATATAAGTAAATAAATATTAAATAAATTACTCTGCAAGTTCATATCTGCTATCTAAGATATTTTAGCAATCAGTATTTGCAACTGTGAAACGACTCTTGGAAAGTATAGGTCTGCCTGTAGTGTGAATTTACTAGACTCAATCTCCAACACACTAACCGCCTTTTAGATATTTTCAATCTCACTTATTAGATGCTGTGCATCCTCGGCGCTAGATATATTCTTTCCTCCTTGCAGCTTCTCGTCCCAGAAAGTTGCAAAATCTGCAATTCTTTAGTCTACCTACTCAAGTCTCTGAGTTATATCTTCCTCTAATTTTCCATCTATGAACTTTTCACACGACTCAAGGACTGCTACTATAACCTTTGAAGTGAAAAGTGCTTTAGACTTCACAATACTCTCTGTGCACTTGCTTTTAAAGGCATCTAACTAATCGAACTGCGAGTCTAGTTTCTCCTACCTGCTCTCAAATTATAAGAAAAATCTATTTTAATTTAAATTCAGTCCTGGCTTTATCTACTCTTCCCAAGAACTGCTCTACTTTCTGTTCTGCGTATCCAGAGTCCATCTCCACTTTGAGTTTTTCAATATCTCTTTCCAAGTCAATCAACTCTTCCACCATCTCATCTACTTTCATCTTCAAGTTTTTTCCTGCCTCAAATATATCTGCCAACCTTCATAAGTATAAAATATATTTCTGATTCCTTCCAAGGTTGATCTTTTCACTTTAAATGACGAGGCCTGGTTCTTTTTAAGGCAAGGTTTGCAGGAAAAGTTCTAAATCTGACTCAATGGTGCTCTTGTCCTGCCTTATTTCTTAGACAGTAGCAATTATTTCCTCCATTTCTTTTTGAACCTCTTCATTCTAACTAAGGTCATCTGAGTCTCCCAGAGAGATGCGCTACAGCTAAAGTGCCTTCAGATAAGACTTTGAGTTATCATCTACTCTATCAATTAAGGGAGCTAAGATATCTGAAATTTAAAGGTCCATCAACTTTGAAAAGTCGTTTATTGCCAAAATATTATCCAACAATTTTCAAATATGAACAAATTTAACTCATATGAAATTAATATGAGATTATTTTAGATTTATTTTTAAATGAATACAAAAAATGAACTATTTAAAATATATGCTCCTTCATCATATTTTATCAATAATCCGAAATCAGACTAATCAGAGAGCTCATGGAAGAGAGAATAAGTGTGGCAAATAGATGTTAAGGAGCACTGAAGATTCAAGCATTTCAATTTAAGCTCTCTGCTCTTCTCATATATATGCAACAAAACTGGAACTTCAGCTTAAATCAAGTTAGGATCTTCTAAAGAATTATTCTAATCTTAGATTTCGACATTCAACTCTTTCAGTTGTTACGAGTGTGTTTACAAGTTACTCTAAAGCTCATCAAGTTGATCCTTAGTGAAATCAAGAGTCTTTCGCAGCAACTCTAAAACATTATCTCCATAGACCCTCTGCTGTTCCTCATAAGATTTGAGCACTCTCAATAAACCTTGAAAATAGTCGAAGTCGACAAGAGCCTTCTCTAAGTCTTCAGATTGAATTTGTTCTAGAAGCTTAGTGATAAAACCGAGGGTCTTTCTGGTTTTAGTGAGTAACCTTTCTCTTTGGAACTCTGTTACTATGTTAGTTTCCCACATAGATTTCACATCTTATAAGTCTTTCTCAAACTCCTAAATCATTTACTCGTATTATAATATTATATATTTATAAAGTATCTTAATAATCTTTAATGCAATTATAATAATTTTGGCAAATTTAAATGACAGTTTAAAGTATGTTTCAATGAGGTCTCTTTCTATTTATTGATTTTAGCCATAGGCCTCGGGTGAGAGTGGAGTATTTTAAAGGTGCTTGAGTTTTTCCTGAGCAATTTGCTATTGAGTAATTATAGATTGGTTTAGAATGTCCAAGTTAAGCAGGCGCTGTCGCAAGCTCTATGAAAAGTATGAATGCTATATCAAATAATCAAAATAAAGTAGCTGGTGTGATGGCTTAACTTATTTAAAATATGCCATTCATTATCAAGGTATTTATGATGCTTACTGTGTCTATTTCAAGTTAATTTTCAGGATCTGAAGTCAATTTCTTGTAGAGTCGGTACTTTTTAGCAAGCAGGACATATCTTTAATTCAAAAGCTTTATCTACTTGTCATGAGTATTAAAATTCAATTAAGATCATTTAAAATTATTTTAATACTCTCATTTTCAAAGATTCATGTTTAAATAAATTATTTTAAAATATTGCATTTTTAGTTTAAATAGTCCAAGATTATGGAATCTAAACGCAATTTATTGCTAAGGATAGAATTTTGCTATAATAGAAATTATAAATTTTCTTTTACAAATTTTAACTATTTATATTTCAAATGAGAGACAAGCACTGGATCATTTTCTATTTGAATAAAAAAGGAAACCTTATTTTACAGAAGACTTTATTCTAAATGAAAGACTGCGTTTAGTTATCCTATTTAGAGCTGCAAACACTACCCATATTTATATTTTATATCTTTAATCTCCACCAAAAGATATAATATGCTCTCTCTTAGTTTAAAATAATCGTAAATTATATGAACGGTAATAATTATATTAATCACTTCCATGCTTTCAAGTAGGAATAGAAAGCTGAAGCGATTCTCTCGCTTTATCGCCTTCTTCGTTATCGTGTTCTCTGGCTGCGTTTATAGACTCTAAAAAGTTTATGAGCAGGCCAAGGAATATACAAGTTCAGATGACTTTATGGAAAATAGTCCCATCGTGCCCCCATTCGTAAAAGAACTCAATAAGCAAAGAAAGAGCATAGACTTTAAGAAATAATTGCTAGGGGTCAGGCTGCCTCCAGAAGATGAAAGCGAGATAAGATTCAGACTGAAGTAGTAAATAAAGGAAGAGGAGATAAAGTTTAATCAGTAAGGGGCTGGAGGAGTAGATGGAGATCTAGAGTAATAAATACAGTAGTAGAAAAATGAACAGGCGAGAATTATGCTGAAGCAAATGTAACTTCAAGCAGTTAAATACAAGAATCCTTATACACAAGCTATAAAAAGATAGGCATTTTTCAAGTTTCAACATCTTAAGTATTTATTTAAATGAATCAAGCTTTTGTAAAGTTAGAATCTTGAAGTAAGAAGTCTTTCAATTAAAAAGTTAGAAAGAAATCATTAAATTTTGCGATAGTTGGAAACTACTTTGCCAGTTTCTTCTCTCTATTGTCTGAAGAGCTCAAGCTTTTAGCGTATCTCATCAACTCTGCTATGTCCTCCAGAATTGTCGCTGGCGGGATTAATTTGAACTTGCTGTCTTTAATGAGGATCCAAGTAAAGGTGATATACAATGTATCTTTATATCAAAATATATAATTTTAATAGCAATTTAAACGAGATATCACAATGAATAGCGTCAATATAATTATGAATGAAATAAAGTTTAGTTTGAATTTGGACGCTACTTAGAAACATCTTAATGCATTTCCTAAGCTTTTATATTAATTTGATCATTTCCAAAAGTTGCTTGAGTTTGATTTTAGACAGTATTCGAATTCCCTTAGAACTTTTAAGGCTGAGGTCTAAGATTCTCAACTTATTTATTGTAAGAGTACAAGTTAGGTGTAGCCCCACCCTTTGGTACTACAGAAGGAATTGTATTCTTTGGTGAAAGTGTTCCTAAGTTTGAAGCAGGAGCAGTATTTTGAGCGAATCTATAATCATCACTTAGCACATTTCTATGTTGCTGAGTCCCAGGATTATGATCATAGTCGTATCTTTATGCAGGTATAGACGGAGGTAAAAGAGGCTTTTTAGAATATGCTTCAGCGTTCTTTTGAATTGGCTCTAGATTGAATTTAAACCTGTCAGAATCTTCCTGTTTCAAATTGTTTGCTTAGTAAAAGGCAGCTGACGGAGTTGAGGGCTTATTTTCTAAATAATTAGGTGTATATCTGTTAAACTAATCTCTAGGTGCTGACTCTCCTCTTCTTTGATTGTTGACTTATTGCGTTGCTCTTTCTTTTCCATTTGGAATTTCATTTCCAACTGCCCTGAATTTGTTATCTTACTAATTTTCATAAGCTGTCCTTACAACAGAAACAGGCTCATAGTCCTTTAGATTTTTTATTCCTTCAGAATCATTTCTTTGATACTCGATAAAGCTCCTTGGCACTTTTCTCTCATCAATTAAAATCTCGATGTTTTAAAAATAGCTATAAAGTTTAAATTACTTCTACCTTAGGCTAGACATGTGGGTATCCAGCTTCCTTGGTATAATTTTATCTTTGCTAACCTGCATCTTATTTCGCCTCGTCGTCATAAATTTTCTTGTAAAGAGCTTCTTCATATTGATTACGATTATCATAGTTGTAGAGTCTTTCCCTCTATCTAATCTCTTCCTTATCTTCCGAAAGCACATGCCTATGCAGGTCTCTCTTTTACTCTGGTGCTTAATAAAGTGGCCTCTAATCTTTAATGACTTCTCTCTAGTAGGCATATCTGTCTTGAGTCTTGCTTTCATAAGTCAGAGGCTTTTATTTGAAAGTATCGATGTCTCTCTCCTTTTCAAGGAGGGCTTTCTGTGCTCTTGCCTTTGAGCCAAAAGTTGTTCCAGCTGTATTCTATCTACTGTATTTAGGAGTGATCCCTTAATCTCCTCCAGTGAATGGACTCATTTTATATGCATCATTCTCAGGCTTTGAAACAGCATCATTATTTCTATCCAAGAATTTTCCCTCGTATTAGACTCTATTCTTATCATCAGTGATCTGCAACTTCCAAACTGGATTATACTCTTGAGTAATCAAAATTAATCTATATGAGTTCGCGGATACTATTCATAGTTATCTACTCTTTTGAGAAGAGGCTAATATTCATAGGTCCTTGGATTATTTTATTTCAATCTTTAGTCCTCTCCTTTCTTTTCTTAGTCTTCTTTGCGATAGAAATCTGTAACTGGTTTATAGTTGTTGAACTTATTAAGAAGAAAGTCTCTGCTCGTTCTCCTATTGAACTCATCTAAATCTTCTAACTTGAGTGTGGTCAGGTCATTTTGATTAACAGTTGTGATTGGGGAGGCCATGATGTCGCCATCTTCCATTCTTCCCAAAATCACTGAGGGCGAATTGAAATCAATACCCGTTTAATTTACATTCTCAAACCTGTTATAGTTTCTTTAATTATTTTGATAAGGCTGAGCCTGGAGCTACTAGCCATTTACCTTCTAAGTATCTTTCGCCTTTAATACATCTAACTCCTGCTAAATTCTCGCGTTTGTTCTGGTCAAGTCATCATTAGCCCATTTCAGCTTCTAGTTTTCATCTTTCAGTTCCCTATTCAGTTTCTCATGATCTTTAACTTTAGCCTCAAAGTCTTTTAAACTTATTATTTTAGACTTATAACTTAAAGTTCAAAATTTTAATTTAGCTTTTAATTCTCCTCTTTCAGTAGTCGAATGATTCTCTCCTTTTCCAGCCCTTCATAAGTCAGATCTGAAACCTTCTTCTCCAGTCTTTGTAAATCCTGTCTCTGCTATTCTATTGCACTATCGTTTTTCATATTGGAGTAGTTTCCATTATAGAAGAATTAAAATTATATTAAATAGATCTAATGCTTAACTTTCTCCCTTTCTTTATATTAAATTTCTTTTTTAATTGATAAAGATTGTAAATAATAAAATTAGTCTATAATTTGGTGGTTTTCGGACATTTTTTCTTATGGTTTATGAATTTAGTTTTTTATCTGTTAAGAATTATTTTAATAATTATTATTGGTGCTTTGTAATTTTTGATTAGCAGTAACTTAATGATTTGATGAATATTTGAAATTTGTGTCTTTCGGTTCATTTTTAGTTTGAATAGAAAATTCATCTGACTCTATCCCGTATCTTTGATCTCTGGAATAGTTTACAGAGTAAACTTTTTCATAAGCGGAAGGGGCTTGATTTGAATTATTGTTATATTTTTAATAAGGGTCATCTCTATTAGGTTAAAAAAAGTAAGAATTTGTAATTTTATTATTTTCCTCGTTAATAATTTTAAATGAACTCGTTTTTACATTTTTATCTTCTCATTTAAATTTATAATTAATTTCAAAAGAATAATCAAGAATTTTATTGTCAATAATTCTTCAAGCTTTTGCAATAAAATTAAAATATAAAATACTACCTACAAAGTTTAAACTCTTTTCTATTATCTTTTATTTATTTATTTTTTTCAATTTACGAAATTATGACTATTTTCTTGGAAAATTAGACAGCTAAAATTATCATATTTTTATTTCAGTTCCATCAATTAAATTTAAATAAAGTTATGATATTTTTGTTCAATATGTTTAAGAAATATCATTTATAAATTTCTGTCTTAATTAAAATTATTATAACTAAAGATCAGCAAATTATTATTTTGGAGAGGAGAGAGGGTTCATAATTATTGCTTAAATTTTATAAATATAAAAATAAATTATAATATAAAATTAAGAAGAAACAAAGTTATTAAAAGAGGTAAATAAATATTTGCAGAGCAGCTATCTACACTTTTCATCGATCTTCTCCTTTTAAATTAAAAATTAATTAAATACTAACTCAAAAATGCCTCGCTTTAATATGAACTATAGAGACTACTCTGACATTATGAAGTTTGCTTACTCTTTTCGCTGGGACAAGTTATAAAAATACTGCGGAACTTGGTCCTAATCCTAGCCTGCCAATGTGAAAGAAGCCCGACATCCACTTGTACTGATGGACGAAGCATCTTCAACAGATATATTTTGGGCGATTATATCCAATCTTTACTTTCCCTTCACGAGCTATCAATATGCAACAAATCCTCAAGAGCAGAACCAACTCAAGAATGAGATCCTCTCTTCGCTTAAAACCTGCTCAACCACTCTAGAGAATTTCACAAACATAGCAAGTCCACAGCATAATAGATCTCCCTCCCAATAAAATGAGCTTACAGATCTCTTACTCGAGAATAGATTCTTCAGAAAGGATTTAAAAAGAATATTCACTAAGCTAAGGCAAGTCTACATACCAGAGATTGCGCAATAAATTGTTTATGAGGAATAAAAGGAGAGGACAAAAACTAATAAGAAGAAGAGTTAAGGGAAAATTGCATCATAGGATGAGGATGTTATTACTAGCTCGCTTGAAAATAACGAGGTAGAAAATCCAGAAAATTTAGAACAAGAAGTAGATTAGCAAATATAAGAGCTTCAATAATTAAGGATATCAGAACTTATTGATTCCTATTTGAAAGTTGAACTTAAGGATACAAAAAGATAAAATAGGAAATAGATAGATTAACTTTTCAAAAAGTTCACAACAGCTTACTAGAATGGAGTATCTTAACTGCCTGAGGCAGCTCCTGAAATTTATTACAAGCAGACAAAGAAGTGTATTAAGAATTTAAAAGATAACTATGAATTAATTTATGATAAAGGGAAGAATTTGCTGGCCGATGTTTAGTACCCAAGCGTGAAAGAAGAGAAAATGCTTGAGTAAATATATAGGACTACAAGTTTCGCCCATTAAGATTACACAAACGTTAGGCAAAGTTAAATAAGAAACGAAGAAGGATAAGTTAACGATTAGTCTCCTTCTCAATAGAGTACTGATAAGGGCAAGAAGACAGAAGAAGCTTGCAGTGAAGTATAGTAGAGAAAAATTCATAACCCTGGATAAGGAGATGATGACTGCTGCCACGTTTGTGGTGATGGAGACTACGAAGAAGATAACTTGATTGTCTATTGTGGTATTTGCAACATTTCAGCCCACTAAGCTTGCTATGGAATAGAAAACTTGCCAGATGAAGTTGATTGGATCTGCAACAGTTGCTAAGCATTTGGTCTAGAAGGGGGTCTCAGAATATAATGTATCCTTTGCCATAATAAAGGTGGCGCTATGAGGCCAGTGAACTTCAAAAGAACTGCTTATATCTCAAAAACTTCAAATAGTTATTAAGATCGAATGGTAAGGGAGCCCTTGAGCATGAGATCTTCTTTTTAAGCTGATATAATCAAGGATCAATAATTTCAGGATATCATTATGCTTGAAAGAACTCAATCTGATTTGAGGAAAGCAGCTGGCACTGAAAGTCAGTCTGATGAAAGTCAAGAGTTAACTTCTCAAGAGAATCAAAATAATGGGTCTTATAAATAGTTGCTGCTGAATAACATTGACAAGGAGAAAACACTTTCCACTTTTGTTTGGGTACATGTAAACTGTGGAATGCTGATGTCTAATGATGTCCCAAGAAGGATTTCGCCTTAAATGATTTTTGATGTTCGATAATTTAATTTTTCAAATTGCCTTGAGATTTGCGAATTCTGCCAGAACAGTACAGACTTCTAATTCTCCCATCCGACTCCAAAGTATAAGTGCCAAGAAGCAAACTGTCCCATCTATTTCCACATAGAATGCGCCCGTCGCAACAATAAGAAATTCGACTGTGAGGTTGTAGACTTAGACATTCATTACCTACCTGTCTTTTGCAAGAAGCATGAGTTCATGAAAGTAAGCAAGCAGATCTAAGACATGAAGAAAAATCGTTAGAGGGATCTACTGAATTTTGCAAAGAATATCAAACAGTGCAGCATCAATATCTTTCACCATGATGATTAAATAGTGCGGAGAGAGATGGGACTTAAGAAGTATAAGCGTCTCTATGAAGCAAAAGAACAGAGAAATAAGACAAAAAAGGTTCATTATAACCCGAAGACTGACTAGGGAGACTTGGTGAGAAAGTGCCTCATTTTCGTTTATCAAAGCTTCCAAGGCAAAGCCGGTTAATAGAAGAATGGACAGAAATTCAAAATCAAGAGTAAACTATCTTGGGGCTTTATCAAGAAGCAATTGCCTCTGATAGAGACTTAATTCAAGTATAAGAACTTTGATGGCCCTCAGGTATTCAGAGAGTTCAAAAAGATAATCTAAACTGAGGAGAAGTATGATCAACTCTATGATATTTTCTTTCAGGAGATGGAAGCAGACAGGACTATTTCTAAGTTTGATGAGATAGCAGCCACTCCTAGCTCACTGCTGAGCACTTGCCTAGTAGGGAAGAGATAAGTTGCAAATAAAAAGGGTCAATAGAAGTAGGAATAAGAGTAAGAAGTTAATACTTAAAAGAAAGGAAAGCCTTTGAGATAGAAGAGTAAGAGTAAAGAACCAGTCGAAAGCAATCTTATAAAGATCAATAAAAAATCTAGTTAGGAAATTAAGTAAACGGAAAAAGGAGAAGCTTAAAATAAACCTAACGCTTCGTTTTAAGATAAAATTTAAGAACGAAAAGATAGGAAAAGTGCATCTTAAGAAGAGAGAGAAAGCTAAAATGAAGTTCAGAGAAGTAAGCCAGAGGTATAGAGCTATGAAGAATTTGAAAATGATAATAAAATTTTAGAGCAAAGTCAAAAGAAAAGAAAACGTAAAGAGGCACAAAAGACTCATAATCTTTACATTTAAATTTAAAAGAAGAGTCTAAATCAATAAAGTAGAATAGATAATTAGCATAAATAATAATCCAACCAAGATATCCCATTAAGAAGAAGGAGAAATAACAAATTAATTCTTGAAAATCCAGAAGATCAAAACTCCAAAGGCAACAGTGATAAAAACTACGATAAAGAAAAGTTAAAAAATAAGTAAGTTTCACCTGTGAATCTAGCTAGGAAGCGAAGTTCAAGAGAAATAGATAATACCGATTTTAATGATTTAGATGATTATCCAATTAGGAGAAGCAAGGATATTGAAAGTGTGAGGGAATCTGCAAACAGCAGTGAGTTGGATGATATCTAAACAGACAGATACTCACTTGATTCTCTAGATTATATGACAGACGAGGAGGGTGAGTAGGTATTTGTCTACTATGGCTTGAATAAGAGATTTCGAATGACAGAGGAATAGAGATTATACATGTCTAGATAAATTTTGGAGAGGAGCACTTCCTCAACGTCTGAGGATGAAACTTTAACGATCGCATGAAATTAATTAATTTCATGTGACTTATCTATATTATGAATTACGAAATTAATTTAATGTATTTAATAATCTTGAGCAAATAAATTTTGATTCACTATCTTAACTTTAAATTTTATTTTATTAGGTTGGGAATGCTAATCTTAGTTTCTCTGATCCTATTACTTTTTTGAGTCAGAGTTATAATTGTTTTCTCTTTCATTGATAGAATTATTTCTTGATGATAAAAGATCCTAGCCAAGAGCAATTGCAAATTGATTCCCCACAGAAAATTAAAGATAACAATAATTATTCTCTTTATTGAAAAAATTCTTTATAAATTTATAAGATCACTTAAATAAAGAGATAATAAGTTATGCGAATTTTACCCAACTTATTTTATCTTATTAAGATTAAAAATGTATTGAATAATCTTTCATTTCTAATGTAGTAAAAGTTAAAGAAATATGCTTGATAGGCTTGTCATCTAAAGAGTCTATTAGGGTAGGGTAGAGCTTAGGGAGCGAGTCATCTATTCCTATTTCATTTTTAATGTTTGAGCCCCACACATATGCTCTTTCGTCATCGCCTATCAGTGCTGTGAAGTTCCCACCTACACTCACCTACAGGAATTTATGTTTGTCACACTTATCTTTGGGAAACTGCTGAAGTGTAGGAAAAATATAATATGAACATGATATTCTCCAAAGATTCCTGCACCCCATACATACAAATCATTTGAGAAAGTCAATGCTGCTGAGTGAGACCAAGCTGAAATCTATCTCACATTTGACAGGCCTTTAAGTTTTTGAGGAGCTGAGCTATTCTGTTTATTACCGATTCCTAATTATCCGCTGTTATTTGCAATTAAGATTATTAAAATTAACTTTGCACCAGTTGCCCATACTTCTGAATTTTAGGTAAGAAATAAGGAATGAAGTTTTCCAGCACAAACTTTAGTGATTCTTTGATTGATAAGGGATGTCAATTCAGATGGATTACTAACCTAAGATGAAATCTTCTAATTTTTAACTGCGCTTTCAATTCCCAACTGACCATTTAGGTTATCACCACATGCAAATACTCCATGACGAGAAGTCAAGAACAAAGAGTGCTTTGATCCTGCACTAATGCTAATTATTTAGAAAGAGCTGAGTGATTGAATCATTTCTGGGTGATCCAAATTTTTGAAAGAGCTGTGTCCAAGTTCTCCGTTGCTGCCCACTCCCCAACTGTAAACCTAGCCTCTTCTATCCAAGGCAAGTGAGTGGGAAGAGCCACAAGCTATCTCTATGATATCAGAAATGCCTTCAACCAAGCATGGCACATTCGATTACCTCTAAATCTAGATCTATTTATAGTTTAGAATTAAATTAAAATCGATTGGTGGTAAAAATAATAAATGGAGAGTAACGAAATCGAGGCAGTTGAAATAAAAGTTTCATCCCCTGATATGCAGATTCCTCAACTTATCATTAAGAAATATTAGTTTCATCTTTGGTTATCTCAACATTACCTCTGTGCAACGAGAAATGAAGCACTGGAAGTTTCTAAAACTAAATTATCTTCTTCATCAAAAATTATGTCCACTATAATTTTGTACTAAGCTGTCACGAAAGCATTGTAAGTATGAAGAATTACTAGAATATGATTATTTAAATGAGAAATGATAATAATTGGGCAAACTTGAACAGTAAGTCTATCATTCATATTTATTTAAAAAAGATTTAATTATCTTTTTTAATAAATTCTCAGCTATAATTTGAATAAGGAAACCTCAAGCTAGAGTCTCCAACGCCTAACCTTCCTTAATCGTTTGAGCCCATAGAGTAAACTTATCCTGCATTTGTAGCTACAAATAAAGTATGGCTTTCTCCGCAAGCCACATCGGTAATCAAAATATTGAATGAACACACTTTGGGAATACTATGAATCATTTATTCGCAGCCTATACCCAGCTACCCATACTCGTCATCTAAAAGAAATTAATATAAACAGAAAAAAAGATTTCTTACTTCCCCAAACATAAACTTCCGTAAAAAGTTCGTCGCTTGCGTTCTCATTATCACCAAAATTATCTTGCATTTTGTAAACCTATGACAATAAACTTTGAATTTTGAATTTAAATTTTAATCGAAACTTATATTATTCTTATATGAAAAGTTAATTTATTTCATCACTCTATCTTTAAAATGTGTTTTGCAAGCGCCTCATCAACTTTCTTAAGGCAATCTTCGAGCTCGCCCAAAACTCTGCTTTCATCTTCTTTCTAAGCGAGATACATTTTCTTTACTAGTGCTTTCTCTTAAGGAGGTGAGACCTAATAAAAAGCGTCTGCTCTGGCTAGGTGATAGGAATGCTTCAAAATATTAGAATAAGCATTATCTCTTATCCACTGAAGCTTTTGAACTTCAAAAGTCTAAAATAATTCAACGGCTCTATTCTCTAGAGCCTTCACTTCCTCTGAAACATCCCACTTCAGTACTTCCTCATCATAAGTTCTCTACATTACCAATAGCTCCATCTTTCCAAGGAAGAGGGCTCTTCCATATATCTCACTACCAAGAAGTTCTTAAAATTGCAGGAGAGCTTTCATACGAATCATATAAAAATCTCTGGTCTCATTTTTCTGGCTCATAGAAAGCAGTTCCATGTGGTGATCTAAAGGCATAACTTTATCTGTTCTTGCAAATAATTTATCTAATGCCTTTGCAACTAGTGCCTAAGATCTAACATCGATTTCTTTCTCTTGCTCCTTCATGGTTTTTAATTTAGGAGATCTACTCATTAGATTGTTCATTTCTTATTGATGTTGCAACTTTAAATATTGGACAGGCAAAGTTTCTTAAATAGCAAGAACATAGCAAGATTTGCAATAAAGGTCAGTTTTATTGGGAACATTAGGGTCACTTAAGCAAAAGATTTCAGGGTTAGGCTGATATTCAGGAACTTAGAAATTGATTGAGTTCTTTGAAAGTTTCAAATCTGCATCGCACATTTGAAGATATTGAAGCTAGCCGCATCTCTTGCATTCTATTTGCTTTAAGTTAGATGATTCCATTTACTCTTGCTGTTATAGATATTTTATTAGAGATGAGAATGATTTGTTATATTTTATTTAAAAACTAGATATATTTATTCTATCATTAAATATTCAAATTTGGTGTATGCTGAATATAGCGCCAAATCCTTAAGATATAATTGAATTTATTTAAAAGTATTCCTTTGATATTTTTAGTTCAGTTTATCCTTTGATGAAGAGATTAAGCTTTCAATCAAATCCCTTAAACTTATAAGGAAATTTTAATTAGCTGTTTAAATTTAATTTCTTTATTTAAACTTATAATGATGCAGAATTTATATTGAACCAGGCAATCTAAGTCTTCACGGATGTTTACTTTGAAGTTCTCTCATATTCTCTGAACTTTTTATCTAAATATGCATATATTTCCAGAGGTTTCTTGATTATTACTTTGTTTACTAACTTTTCAAAGATTGTGATATCTTCTCATCTTACAATGCTTGCTTTGAATCATATTGTAGCTTTTTTATTTTTCACACTAGTAGTATTCCTATAGTTTCATATCGCATGCAAGTATTATTGCAACTTTCTCTAAGATCTGTCAGTTCTTTTACGAACTAAAAACATTTCTCTTACTTCTTTAAAAGACATTCGTAAGTGTAAATCTTCTCAGCATACTCTTCTTGTTTGATAACTTATTCGCGTCGCTTCAGTAAAGTATGGCTAGTCGTAAATATATTTCAGATTATTAAAAAAATTGGCTTAATGGAGTCTATAACTCGTTTCATTCGATTAAAAATTTGATAGTTATGTCTTTTCAACGATAGATGTTTGCTACAGTCTACGGAGAAATCTTGAGATAAGGAAACTATCTATGAAAGTTCTTCGCGCGCTACTCCAAACTGAAGTGCGCGCTGTCACTCTCAACATTTTTTGCGATGGAATTGATGCTGAGAACTGGCTATTACTATTACTGACAAGAGTAAATACGTCTATACCTTTGAGAAGGATCATGTAGTTATTTTTGTGTAATTTAACGTTCGACTCGATGCAAACCTTATTATCACTCGAGATCGATTTCTTACTTCCCCAAACATAAACTTCTGTAAAAAGTTCGTCGCTTGCGTTTTCACTATCACCAAAATTATCTTGCATTTTGTAAATCTATGACAAATAAACTTTGAATTTTGAATTTAAATTTTAATCGAAACTTATATTATTCTTATATGAAAAGTTAATTTATTTCATCACTCTATCTTTAAAATGTGTTTTGCAAGCGCCTCATCAACTTTCTTAAGG